>JAJONR010004111.1:0-72416 GCA_029582245.1 Solanum etuberosum
TTTGGATCTGAAGAATGTCGGAACTTCATAAAAATCGACGAGCATTTATATGAATTTTGTGAATCTATATTCTTAAATTAGGAGAAATTGGGTTCATCAATGGTTCGAAGAATTTTGTATGGCTGAAAATCGAAGCCAAAGGTTGAAACTTTGAAGCACAACTTGAAACCACCATTAAAGTTAGTTTATAAGCTTGAGTTCTAATTTTGACTTACCACAGACGAGCTCAGTTTTGAATGGATAATAAATCAAAAGAGTCGAAATGTTGAGATAAGCTTATATCTAAAATTTGAGGCGATTTGGAGAAGATTTAGGGTGGTTTTGCATCAAATTTTTATAGCAATCATACAGAGAAGATAAAGAACATGAACTGCATTTTTTCAGATTTGCAAGAAAATTACAAGTTGCTAAATTAGTTGAGGAGTATTAATTGAAGCTGAAATAAAATTTATCCATTGAATTGATTGTCTGAAACTTAAAGAAAAATCTTTAAACCGCCATCGAAACTAGCTTCGAACCGGAGAAAATTCAAATCCCAAAAATTGCAAGCGCATACAAAAAAATTCGTGGGTCTTTTGGGTATTGGAGTTAGTGGTGGTGGTCTTCATTTTGAAGTTATAGAGATATTACTTGTAGCCTTAAATACCTCTTTTCTCAGTTGAATTTGAACATGAGGCAGTGTAGATGGTTGGAGTTGTTGAAAGACTATGACATTACCATTATTTCTCATCGGAGCAAGATAAATGTGGTAGCGAATGCTTTGAGCCGGAAGACACCTAGTATGGGTAGCTAAGCCTTTCTTAAGACGGAGAAGAGAACTTTAGCTTTGGAGGTTCAGCCGTTGGCTAGACAATTGTTCTGGCTTGATATTTCGACACCTCATCGTATTTTGGCCTTCATTGAGGCTAGGTCTACATTGATGGATCAGATTCATGCCCACCAGTTTGATTATGAGAAGTTGAGAGTGATGCCGGACAAAGTATTGAAAGGTGAAGCAAAGTTGGATTCTCTTGACCCCGAGGGAGTTTTAAGGATTAGTGGTCATATTTGTGTGCCTAGCATGGGTGGTTGGGTGTGCATGATATTGGAGGAGGCCCATTGCTCAAGGTATTCTATTCATCCAGGACAACAAAGATATATAATGACATGAAGCAACGCTATTGATTGTGTGGTATGAAGAGAGACATTGTGGACTTTGTAGCCAAGTGTTTGAACTATCAGCAAGTGAAGTATGAGCATCAAAGACGGATGGTACGATGCAAAAGATGCCCATTTCAAAATGGAAGTGGGGACGGATTACTATGGACTTTATGACTAGATTACCCTTGACTTTGGGTAATCATGGTTATGTTTAGGTGATTGTGGACCGATTGACCAAGTAGCCTCATTTCATTCCATATGAAGACTAGTTGTTGGGATTTATGCAGTTTTGATGATTGACAAAGAAAGATGAAACACATCTTTCAACATGGTCCAAAGATACATTGTCACGGGTAGTTAAATTTTGGGCAAGCTCTTAGAGTGAATAAAGACGAGTGTGTAGAAATTAAAGAATGGATAGTGTTAATTTTGTGATATATCTCAAGGAATCAAACATCAGGTGAATTGAAGAGAAAGAATCAATGAGTTTGAACCGAAGAAGAAGGCTCACTTGAAGTAGAACTCTTAAAGTGACTATTTAATTGAAGACTTGGAGTTCAACTACAACACAAAAGAATTGTAACACCTCGGCGTTTGAAAGAGCTAAATATTGAAAGAACTAATTTGGAAATAGCAAAATCTGAAATTTTACAAGTTATGCTTAAGGTGTGAGTTTTGGGTCAACTTCAAACGACCATAACTTTCAGTACAAGATGAGTTAGGTGGCCCATAAAGTATCAAATGAAAGGTCTTGGAATTCTCTTTCCAACGCCATCAATTTTGCTAATTTTTGAGATTGAATAAGGGAGATATGCCCGTTTAAAGTCGGGTTGTCCAGTTAAGGAAAGTTACCCGAAAATGTGATGGGTATTTTGGTCTTTTCCTTACCCAATCAGATTAAAATGAAATATGGTAATATTTAGGGGTCTAAACTGATTTAGTTCACTTTTCACAATCCTAATTTATGCTAGGGTTTTAGAAAAGAGTTCAAGAAGAGAAAAGAAGAGAAAAAAGGAGAAGATTCAAGGCGTTCGTCAAGTTCTTGAGACTTTTGTTATGGAATTCGCCAAGGGATTGATCCCTAAGAGGTATGTGAGTTCTCATAGTGTTAGGGTCGTTCACCCACACGCCAATCATATTATCTTCAGTGCAAATTCGTTTTTAAAGTTGAAGGATTTGAGTTCTTGTTGAGTTTCTTAGAATACCTTTCATAATCTTGATTGTTGAGGTTTTGATGAGTTCTTGAGATAGAAGTTAGTAATTTGAGGGTAGTTTTGAGTAGATTATCATATACATAAGTTGGGTATTCAAATCTTAGTGAGTTGGGAAGAAACCATTCGATTCTAGGTGAATTGGGGTTAGAAAATGAGAGAGAAAATTCGTTACATTTTGGGAGTAGTATTGAGCACCGATATGGGGGAGAGTTCAGACAACTCACATTCCCATAAACCATGTAGCCTACGTGGGTAGAAAGGGTCATACTTTTTAGATGATTCCTTATTGCTTTTGAGCATAGACTAGAGGATCCACTTAGTTAGTAGGTCCTATACCCGAAAAAGTATAGGACAGTTCTGGTAGTGTGGGCTACACGTTGTATCCTCAGATAACTCATAGTGATGGTTGTCGGTTAGAGAATCTCCCAAATAGAATTTACTTTGTATTTTTGCATACAAACAGAGTTTAAATTGTATTTTTATAATATATTGAGTTGTTATATACTGTTTTAAAAGCTTTTCTTTATATTGCATCTTTATCACTGCTTTATATTGAAATGATTTGAGTTGAGACGAGGTAAGTGTTTCTTCAGTTCCAGTTCAAGCTTATCTCATGTTTTAGAGTTACCCTCGCATGCTCATACATTCCATGTACTGACGCCATTTGGCCTGCATCTTTTATGATGCAGATATAGGTAACCAGGATCAGAATCCAACACTTCGTTGATCCAGTTGAGCTTCAGAGTTGTTGGCGAGCCTCCTTGCTTCCGAAGGATCCCTTGTTCACTTTCAGTCATTTCCTTTTTGTTATTTGGATGTCGTGGGTCTTGTATTGATGTCCATCTTAGTTATGAGAGGCTTCATAGATAGTTAGACATTATTAGTTCATGATTCTTGTTCATTTCCTTTGTTAACTGTTGAGACTTGAGTTGCCGCTTTGGCCAGTGAATCTTTCTTTAAATATTCTGAGTTAGTTATTTTGAGTTAAAGTTTTACTTTTAAAGTTCTCTTATTGTTGAGTAAGTCTTCCGCTAAGAGTTGAGCCAGGCCAAGGGTTTGCTAGGAGCAAGCAATGGTTCTCGAGTGCCGGCCATGCCCAGTGTGTAGGCTCGCGGCGTGAAAAACTTTGTATCAGAGCACAGAGTTCAAAAATCCTAGGGTGTCTATGAAGCTGTGTCTGTAGAGTCCTAGTTATCAGTGTAAAACACGTCACATCTATAATTAGGAGGCTGCGACATTTAGGAACTATCTCACTTCTTTCATACTCTTTTCGTGTGATAGAGTTCATCTCTATAAAAGTTTCTTTCTAATTCGTGCTTGCGCGTATCTTTCAGATCATGCCTCTATGAAGAGCTGTCCGAAGTTCGATCCACAGGATCAAGGGGTACCTAATACACCAGAAGTGCAATACCAAGGAGAGGTCACTAATGCTGAGTTCCGTGAAGCTATCCGGATGTTGAGCCAAGTTGTGACCAACCAAGCTGGACAACAGAGAGAGATTCAATAGGATGTGGTTGATACGTCAATGATCCGTGAGTTCTTAATGATGAATCTTCCCAACTTCACCGGTTCAAGTGTCACTGAGGATCCAGAGAACTTTGTGGAGGAATTGCAGAATGTGTTTGAAGTTATGCATGTTGTTCATGCTGAACGAGTGGAACTAGCTGCATACGAACTGAAGGGAGTTGCTAGAATCTGGTTTGACCAATGGAAGAAGGGTAGAGCTGAAGGTGCACCAATTGTGAGCTGGGCTGTGTTTGAAGGTGCCTTCATGTAGCATTTCTTTCCTCGTGAACTGAGAGAGGCAAAGGTAATGGAATTTCTCACTACTAAGAAGGAATCCATGAGTGTACATGAGTACAGCCTCAAGTTCACTCAACTTTCCCATTATGCTCCGGAGATGGTTGCCGATATGAGGAGCAGGATAAGTTTGTTTGTTTTTGAATTGTCTCGTCTGTCAAGCAAGGAGGGTAAGGCTGCAATGTTGATAGGGGACATGGACATAGCAAGGCTTATGATCCATGTGCAATAGGTTGATGAAGATAAGCTGAGGGATAGAGAGGAGTTTTGGAATAAGAAATCTAAGATAATAGGAAATGAGTTCGGGCAGCAGAAGAGTAATGCGAACCAGTCATCTTTTCAAAAACAGTAAAATGGACCTGCTCCATCATTTGCTAGTGCACCCGCACCAAGGAACATAAGTGAATTTAAGAATCAAAATTCACAGAATTTTAGAGCTAGAGCTGCACAGTCTTAAGGTAGTGTGGCACAAGGAGGTAATGGGACTCCTGCATGTGCTAAGTGTGGTAGGAACCACTCAGGAGTGTGTCGTGATGGCTACACTAGTTGTTTCAAGTGTGGTCATAATGGTCACTTCATGAAAGGGTGCCCTAAGAACAGGCAAGGTAATGGAAATGGGGCCAATAGAGCCCAATCTTCTTCAGAGGCTCCACTAGACAAAGCTGCACCTAGGGGAGCTACTTCAGGAACATGCGGGTGAGCAAACCATCTGTATGCTATCACTAGTCGCCAAGAGCAAGATGATTCACCAGATGTTGTCACTAGTATGATCAAAGTCTTTACTTTTGATGTATATGCTTTTCTAGATCCAGGAGCAAGTCTATCCTTTGTGACTCCTTATATTGCTATGAATTTTGATATTCTCCTGAGCAACTTCTTGAGCCCTGCAGTGTTTCTACACCTGTTGGTAAGTCTATTCTAGCTGAGAGAGTTTATCGTGATTGTACCATTTCCGTCAATCACAAGGACACCATGGGTGACTTAATCGAGTTAGACATGGTAGATTTTGATGTTATTCTAGGTATGGACTTGCTTCATCCCTGTTATGCCTCAGTTGATTGTAGAACTCGAGTAGTTAAGTTCCAGTTTCCTAATGAGCCAGTTATAGAGTGGAGGAGTAGTTCAGCAGTGCCTAACGGTCGTTTTATTTCATACCTTAAGGCGATTAAGTTAGTTTCCAAGGGGTGCATCTATCACTTAGTCCAAGTTAATGACTCTAGTGTTTAGACACCACCTATTCAGTCAGTTTCAGTAGTGAGTGAGTTTCCATGATCTTCCTGGAGTCCCTCCTAAGAGAGAAATAGACTTCGGTATAGATATTATTCCTAATACTCATCCTATCTCTATTCAACCATATAGAATGGATCCAGCTAAGTTGAAAGAGTTAAAAGAGCAGTTGAAAGACCTTCTTGAGAAAGGTTTCATTCGACCATGTGTCTCACCTTGGGGCGCTCCGATCTTATTTAAGAGGAAGAAAGATGGTTCTCTTTAAATGTGCATAGATTATCATCAGTTGAATAAGGCCACTATCAAGAATAAGTATCCTCTTCCAAGAATTGATGTCTTTGATCAACTTCAAGTGCCACTTGTTTTTCTAAGATAGACCTCAGATCAGTCTATCATCAGTTGAGAGTAAGAAAAAGTGACATCCCTAAGACAACTTTCAGGACCCGCTATGGTCATTATGTGTTTTTAGTCATGTCATATGGTTTGACTAATGCTCCTGCAGCATTCATAGATCTGATGAACAGAGTATTTAAGCCTTATCTAGATATGTTTTTTATCGTATTCATTGATGATATTCTAATCTATTCGAGGAATGAGGAAGATCATGTTAGTCATCTCAGAGTAGTTCTTCAAACTCTCAAGGATAGAGAGTTGGATGTTAAATTCACTAAGTGTGAATTTTTGCTTGAGTCAGTGGCGTCTTAGGCCACATTGTTTCTAGTGATGGTATTCGAGTTGACACTCAAAAGATTGAGGTAGTACAGAACCGGCCTAGACCCACATCCCCAATTGATATTAGGAGTTTCTTGGGATTGGCTGGTTATTATAGAAGGTTTGTCGAGGGGTTTTCATCTATTTCAACCCCGTTGACTAAGTTGACTCAGAAAACAACAAAGTTTCAATGGTCTGAAGCTTGTGAGAAAAGCTTTCAGGAATTGAAAACTAGGTTGACTACTGCCCAAATGTTGACTTTACTAGAGGGTACACAGGGTTTTGTGGTGTATTGTGATGCATCCAAAGTTGGATTGGGTTGTGTATTGATGCAGAATGGCAAGGTTATAGCTTATGCCTCCAGACAACTTAACATTCACGAGAGGAATTACCCAACACATGATTTAGAGTTGGCTGTTGTAGTATTCGCTTTGAAAATATGGCGTCATTATCTCTATGGTGTTCATGTAGATGTGTTCACCGATCACAAGAGTCTTCAGTATGTATTCACTCAGAAAGATCTTAATCTCAGACAGAGGAGTTGGTTGGAGTTACTCAAGGATTATGACATGAGTATTCTCTATCACCCAGGTAAGGCTAATGTTGTTGTTGAGGCTTTGAGCAGGTTGTGTATGGGTAGTACCGCCCATGTTGAGGAAGGCGAGAAAGAATTAGCCAAAGATGTGCACATGTTTGTACAATTGAGAGTCCAATTAATGGATTCTAATGAAGGAGGAGTAGTGGTGATAAATGGGGTTGAATAATCGTTAGTGTCTGAAAGAAACAAGACCAATACCTTATTTTCCTTGAATTAAAGGCAAATGTTCATAAGTAGAAAGTGATGGCTTTTGACGAAGGGGGAGATGGTGTATTGAGATATCAAGGTAGATTGTGTGTACCAAAGGTGGATGAACTCCAAGAGAGGATCACGGAGGAAGCTCATAACTCCAAATATTCTATCCATCCGGGTTCCACAAAGATGTATCATGACTTGAGAGAAGTCTATTGGTGGAGTAGTATAAAGAGGGGTATTGTAGAGTTTGTTGCTAAGTGCCCGAATTGCCAACAAGTCAAGGTAGAGAACCAGAGGCCCGGTGGTATGGCTCAGAATATAGATCTTCCGGAATGGAAGTGGGAGATGATCAATATGTATTTCATTACAGGTTTACCACGGTCTCGAAGGCAGCATGATTCGATTTGGGTGATTGTAGATCAAATGACTAAATCAACCCATTCTTACCAGTAAAAACTACATTTACAATAGAGGATTATGCCAAGTTATATATTTAAGAGATAGTCAGACTTCATGGAGTTTCGGTCTCCATTATTTCAGATAGAGGTGCGCATTTCACCGCACAATTTTGGAAGTCTTTCAAGAATGGTTTGGGTTCCAAGGTAAATTTGAGTAATGCTTTTCATCCTCAGACTGATGGTCAAGCAGAGCATACAATTCAGACCTTAGAGGATATGTTGAGGGCGTGTGTGATCGATTTCAAAGGAAATTGGGATGATCATTTACCACTCATTTAGTTTGCTTACAACAACAATTACCACTCTAGCTTCAAAATGGCTCCCTATGAGGCTCTTTATGGGAGAAGATGTAGATCTCCTATTGGATGATTTGAGGTTGGTGAAGCTGGGTTGATAGGACCAGACTTGGTTCATCAAGCTATGGAGAAAGTAAAGACTATTCAAGAAAGGTTGAAAATAGCGCAGAGTCGTCAGAAAACCTATACAGATGTTAGGAGAAGAGACTTAGAGTGTGAGGTAGATGATTGGGTTTACTTGAAGGTTTCAACCATGAAGGATGTTATGAGGTTTGGTAAGAAGGGAAAGCTTAGTCCCCAATATATTGTCCCTTATAGGATATCCAAGAGGATTGACAATGTAGCTTACGATTTGGAGCTACCGTCAGAATTAGCAGCAGTCCATCCGGTATTCCAGATTTCAATGTTGAAGAAGTGTATGGGCGATCCTTCACTTATCATACCTACTGAGATATTGGTATTAAGGATAGCCTATATTATGAGAAGATTCCCGTTTAGATTCTGGATTGTCATGTTTGAAAGTTGAGAACCAAGGAGGTAGCATCAGTCAAGGTCTTATGGAGGAATCAGTTTGTTGAGAAAGCTACTTGGGAGGCTGAGTAAGATATGAAAAAGAGATACCCACATCTCTTTGAGTCCGGAGAAATTCAAAATTAAGGTACAAATCATTTTCTTGGCATATATTTTAGTTGAAATGTTGTGTTACCTTGCATATTGAGTGTTTGGGTTGGGTGTTAGATGTTACCACCCTTATTCTACTTATAGTAATCTCATTCGAGGATGAATATTCCCAAGGGGGAGATATTATAACATCTCGGTGTTTGAAAGAGCTAAATAAAGAAAGAACTAACTTGGAAATAGCAAAATCTGAAATGTTGCAAGTTATGCTTAAGTTGTGAGTTTTAGGACAACTTCAAATGACCATAACTTCCAGTACATAATGATATAGGTAGCTCATAAGATATAAAATTAAAGGTATTGAAATCCTCTTTCCAACTCCACCGAGTTTGCTAATTTTCGAGCTCGTATGAGGGAGATATGCCCGTTTGAAGTTGAGCTGTCCAGTTAAGGAAAGTTACCCGAAAATGTGAGGGGTATTTTGGTCTTTTCCTTACCCAATCAGATTAAAATGAAATATAGTAATATTTAGGGGTCTAAACTGATTTGGTTCACTTTTCACAATCTTAATTTACGCTAGGGTTTTAGAAAAGAGTTCAAGAAGAGAAAAGAAGAGAAAAGAGGAGAAGATTCAAGGCGTTCGTCAAGTTCTTGAGAGTTTTGTTGTGGAATTAGCCAAGGGTTTGATTCCTAAGAGGTATGTGAGTTCTCATAGTGTTGGGGTCGTTCACCCACACTCCAATCATGTTATCTTCAATGCAAATTCATTTTTAAAGTTGAAGGATTTGAGTTCTTGTTGAGTTTCTTGGAATACCTTTCATAATCTTGATTGTTGAGGTTTTGGTGAGTTCTTGAGATATAAGTTAGTGATTTGAGGGTTGTTTTGAGTAGATTATTGTATACATAAGTTGGGTATTCAAATCTAAGTGAGTTGGGATGAAACCATTTGATTCTAGGTGAATTGGGGTTAGAAAACGAGAGAGAAAATTCGTCGGGGAATTTTGGGCTGGAGCTGGCGTGCCGCGTCAGCAGTGCACCAAAAAAGGTTGTCTATGGTTTAAGTCCTGGGGCGTCAGGCCACTCAGTGCACCCCCAACCCCCTTCTGTAGTTCAAGGGCTGGCGCCCTGCGCCACTCAGTGCGCCAGGTCCCCTACTTTTTCGTCCTTCTTTTCGTACGAGTTCCCTCGAATCGTACCTATTTTTTCTAATTGATCTCTACACCATAAATTACAACTAAACATCGAGAGATCATCCATAACATGAGATCATATCCCTTGAATCCATAATTCAAATTCAAGGTAGAGCCAAGAGTCAAATCTTGAGAGTTTTTTGAGTTATTTTAAGAAGTCTTTTACAATTTTTTTTAAAGCTTGTTTCATATGACTTGAGCACGGAGTTGAGGAAGAGTAGATCTGAGTTTATTTTCTTTAAAATGATATATGGGAACTAAGTATTCCCAAGAGTAAATATTTTCACATTTAAGATGAGAGGAAACACCGATTTCCAAAAGAGTTCTTGAGCAGTTTTGAGTACTATCTCTTTTAAGAGAACTATTTTGAGTAATAATATCAAACCAGAGAAAGAGTTATGGTTTTAAACATATGAGCTAGTTACATTTTGGGAGTAGTATTGAGCACCGATATGGGGGAGAGTTCAGACAACTCACATCCCCATAAACCATGTAGCCTACGTGGGTAGAAAGGGTCATACTTTTTAGATGATTCCTTATTGCTTTTGAGCATAGACTAGTGGATCCACTTAGTTAGTAGGTCCTATACCCGAAAAAGTATAGGACAGTTCTGGCAGTGTGGGCTAGACGTTGTATCATCACATAACTTATAGTGATGGTTGTCAGTTAGAGAATCTCCCAAATAGAATTTACTTTGTATTTTTGCATACAAACAAAGTTTAAATTGTATTTTTCAATATATTGAGTTGTTATCTACTGTTTTAAAAGCTTTTCTTTATATTGCCTCTTTATCACTTCTTTATATTGAAATGAGTTGAGTTGAGACGAGGTAAGTGTTTCTTCAGTTCCAGTTCAAGCTTATCTCATGTTTTAGAGTTCCTCTTGCATGCTCGTACATTCCATGTACTGACGCCATTTGGCCTGCATATTTTATGATGCAGATATAGGTAATCAGGATCAGCATCCAGCACTTCATTGATCCAGTTGAGCTTCAGAGTTGTTGGTGAACCTCCTTGCTTCCGGAGGATCCCTTGTTTACTTTCAGTCATTTCCTTTTTGTTATTTGGATGTCGTGGGTCTTGTACCGATGTCCATCTCAGTTATGAGAGGCTTCATAGATAGTTAGACATTATTAGTTCATGAGTCTTGTTCATTTCCTTTGTTAAATGTTGAGACTTGAGTTGCCCCTTTGGCCAGTGAATGTTTCTTTAAATATTCTGAGTTAGTTATTTTGAGTTAAAGATTTACTTTTAAAGTTCTCTTATTGTTGAGTAAGTCTTCCGCTAAGAGTTGAGCCATGTCAAGGGTTCACTTGGGCCAGTAATGGTTCTTGAGTGCCGGCCATGCCAGGGTGTACGCTCGGGGTGTGACAAGAATCAAGGAGTTTGATTTGTAGAAGGAGTCTAAAATCACAAAGAAGTCAGAATGAAAATGTTAGAATCCTACAAAAGAAAGGAATCCAAACGGCAGGAGGAGTCCAAGTCAAAATAGAATTCAAAAAATAAAAAAGTCACGTTCTAGAAGAATCAGGACTCTTGAAGCCCAAGTGAAGTACAACACGACAAGAAGTAGTCTATAATAGAGGTGAAATCATCCAGAATATTTGTGCACTTACAGAGAAAAAAGAATCATCAAAAAAATTGACTTCGCAAGTGCTACCGGCAAACTGAAGGAATATATAGAAGTAACATATCGAAGAACCTGATCCTTTTTTGCAAAGTTTATGTGTTAGGAATTTTTCTTTGTGATTGAGTCTTGATGTAATCTTAGTTCAGTGAGTTATAAATTGAAATATGAGTGTTGTCTTCAGGTTGTGATAACTCGAAGAGTTGGGAACACATACCTTGGGAGATTTGTGTTGAATTTTAGGATTTAGATTTAGTTTCTACGATTACAAGAGTTGTAATATGAATTCATAACTTGAAGGTTAGGAATTAGAGTTAGTTCCTAGGATTGCAAGAGTTGTAATCTAAATCCATAACTTGAAGCTAAGGAATTAAAGTTAGTTCTGTAGGTTGCAAGTTTGTAATCTAGTTTTTGTGGAGGCTCAATGATTCAGTGAAGTTGGAGTTAAATCATGTAAGGGTACATGTTGTGTTTTTTTACACCTTTTGAGCCGGGTGTTTTCCAAGTAAAATATTGTGTTTTTACTTACTATTCTTACCGCTTTTCTGGAACACGTTAGACAACCTACTTCAGACTTAAGTGAAACATTAAGTTAGTAAATTACTAGGTCGTGCATACTATCACTAGTTATAATGTGAAGCAGATGACCAAAATCTACTTTAGTGAGATTTTCCGGTTGTGTGGAGTACCTATTTCTATTGTGTCTAATAGAGGTACTCAGTTCACCTCATCTTTCTGGAGTTCTATGCAGGAGCAGATAGATACAAAACGTGAGTTAAGCACCGCTTTCCATCCTTAGACCGATGGCCAGTCCGAGCGGATTATTCAGGTGCTTGAGGATATGTTTTGGGCTTGTGTGATAGACTTTGGTGGTCATTGGGACCGATTCCTACCCCTTGCAGATTTTGCTTATAATAACAATTACCATTCTAGCATTCAGATGATATTGCTTTTAAGGCTTTGTATGAGAGGAGGTGTAGATCTCTCGTTGGATGGTTTGATTCATTAGGGGTATGACCTTTAGGTACACAAACGATATCCGGTCAGGCCTACAGATAGACCTACGGGCCGGCCGGCCCTAAGGAGCTTAGCTTCTTAAAGGACTCTTAATAAAGAAAGCTTTTTTTAAGAAAGCAATTGAGAGACCTTATGAATAGAGTGAGATTGATTCAAAAACACCTTGTGATTGCCTAGAGTAGGCAAAAGAGCTATACGGATAGGCGTGTTTGTGATGTATCCTTTGCTACTGGTGAACGGGTTTCACTTAAGGTATCACCCACCAAGGGTGTGATAAGGTTTGGAAAGAAAGGAAAGCTCACTCCGCGGTTCATTGGACCTTTTGAGATTTTAGGGAAGTGTGGAGATGTAGCCTATAGGTTGGCCTTATCTCTGAGCCTTTCAGTGGTCCACCCCGTGTTTCATGTCTCGATGCTTAAGAATTATCTTCATGATGATTCTCATGTGATTCAGTGGGATTCAGTTTATTTGGATCAAAATCTGCCATTTAAGGAGGAGACGATTGCTATCTTGGATAGGTAAACTAGACAGTTGAGATCCAAGCATATTGACTAAGTGAAGGTGCATTGGAGGTACCGAACTGTTGAGGAGGCGACGTGGAAGGTGGAGTCCAACATGCGTCGTAGTTACCCTTACCTTTTCACCCCTTTAGGTATCTTAATTTGCTTTTCGTTCGGGGATGAACACGTGTTTTAGTGGTGGATAGTGTAATGTCTCATTTCTTGTGAATTTACTTTTAATTGTGAATTGACAAATTTTCCCTCCCCCGTAGCATTTTCATGCTTATTTTGTGTTACGATAATGGTTGGTGTGGTCCCTAATGCGATCGGGTGTGAATTTGGTGATCTTACCCCTTTTCAGTTGAAATTTTTTTATATGGTTGACTTTGGTCAACGTTTTAAGTTCCGAGCGTCGGATGGGGATCTCATCAAATTCATTGAGTCTGAAACATTGAATTTGGTCTAGTAGGGTGGTCGGTTAGAGTCCCGAGACCTTAGCTTAGGTTGTGATTTGGATATTTAAGTAAAAAGTTAATTTTTGGCATAAATGGGTTTCGAGGGGGTATTTTGGTCATAACCACCTTTTTTTGAAATCCGATCATTCTATTGGTTCTAAAACATGTTTTTTGATGAACTTTCACTATTGGTTCATGTTTATAGGATTCCTGATGAGTTTCGAGGGTCAAAAATATGTTTTAAAAGTTGTTGGTGCACACATTTAGCGACGAAAAACAATAGAGTTTTAGTGACGAAAAAAGGGGTTTATTGACGAAATCGCTAAGTTAAATATCTATTCGAGCTCAATTCATACTTTTGACATTTTGGGAGCTAGAAAGGTGGATTTGAGGTGGAACTTGATGCGCTTTTTTTCATAATCATTGGGTAGGTATTTCTAACCCTATTTTACTCTTTTCACATGAATATCCCTTTCATATTTCATGATTTCTATCCACAAAATAAAGATTTTAAAACCCAACGTAGAGAAATAAAAAATTATTGATTTGAAGGTCAATTTGGAATGAATTTTCACTGATTTTTGAGATTTAAGGTCCTTGTATTTCGGGTAAACTGGTTTTGATAACGTTTTTCCAGTTTTTTTTTAAAATTCTTTTAATCGCATTTCAAATGTGGGTTTTGGGTTTTTTCTCCAAAAGTTGGAAAAGTATTAAATTCATGATTTTTAGCTCGATTCTTGCTTATTTTTAATAATGACGAACTTCTCTTGGCTTGTAGAACTTTATTTTCAACTAAAAATCTGATTTTAACCTTTCGATTTTGTAAGTGAATTTAAAATTATTTTTAGCCCCAGTTTCTAATTCTATCAATATTGGGATTATTGATCTCCTTTTGATGAATTCTATCCATTCTTGATAGTTGGATATTGTTTCGGTGATCATGTGGTTGAGGAAGTACTCTGATAGACTTGTTCGAGTGGAGTTTCGGCCTTCGAGGTAAGTTCGCTATCCCTCTTTTAGACTTAGATGAGTAATAGATCTTTCTTAAGGAGTTAACTGTAAAATGAATTGCAGTATGTGTTTTCGAGGTCGTTAATTATTGACATTCTTGTTTAGTCTATGTGATGGGTATTTGTGATGTTTAGCCTGTGTGGAGACTCGTCTGAAACTGATAATTATTGCTGAAAATTTGTGATAAGTGAGTAATTGCCCGAGCAAGGCGCTATGTGACTTATCCATATATTTGACATTGATATGCATGAGTTAGGGGCTTGAGTTGATTTTTGAAACAACTTAAAATGAACAAATGCTTTTCTAAGTGGTAAAGACTAATTTTAAATAGATTCCTCCACTATCCCTATCATTTGAGCCGTGTTTCATGACTTGTTGAGTTTGAAAACTTTATGTTATTCAAAATCTTTGATAAATTGATTATGTCTTTGTGTTGTATGTGTTGTGATGCATTCATCCTCATTCAACATTTCATCGTTCATGGGAATATGAGAAAGTGGAGAAATTCTATTTTTGAGAAAGAAAATGTGACACCTTACTTATATCCTTGACCACGAGCTAGATGTCAAGTTGATGAGATTTGCAGATTATGAGATTGGTATGCGGACTTCGAGTCCCTAATGGGTCCTTGTCTGAAAGCTAAAGCTTGGCAAGGTGTATATGACAGGTTGTGCGACGACATTTGTTCCACCACATCATTCCATCATTTCATCATCCCATTGCATCGCATTGGCCAGCTTATTGTGTTGTGTAACTTGCTTATATGTTGATTTTAGTATTATCTATGCAATTGTGTGCTTACTTTATTCGCGCTGTTATTATATAAATTGGTGGTACCGATGCTGGAGTGGGAATTTTCTGTATGTAGTTCGAAGCGTTTCATAGTTTATTTCTTAAGTCTGACTAGTTGATTATACTCAGTCAGTCTAACCTAGTGAGTACATATGGATTGTATTCACTCCCTACTTCTGTTATCCTTTCGATACAAATCCTAGTTAGGGTGATCTTCGTAGTGGTTGATTAGATCTAGCGGATTTTTTCTCTATTAGAGTTGTGGTGAGATCCTGCTTTCCGGATCGCTATTGGTCTCCATCTATCATTTATAGTCTTTAATTTCCTTTCGAAGATTTGAGATGTATTTCAAAATCTACAAATGTATTAGATGCTCTTTATACTTATGCAACCGAGTTTTGAGAACTTTCTTATTGTTTTCTTTCGGTTTACACATCATTTTGGGGTTCTCGGGGGTGTGTGCCATCATGACCTCAACTTTTGGATTATGTAATTTTATATTTTTTTCAACTATATGGTATTCGAATTTTTAACGTGAAAAATCTCTTGTTTTCTCAAAGTTATAGAGAATAATGTCTCTTATTTCTAAAAAAAAAAAAAAAACGAACTACTTAGGTGTATATCTTTAATATTAGAATATCTAAAAGAAAACATTACTAACTATGCATTGATAAATTTGTTTATTAAAATAACCCGAATTATAACTTCAAATTGAAGGAACCAATCTGTTTATCTTATTTAGATAATATGACACTCACAACCTCCAAATTCTGAATCCGCTAGTATGTGTAGCTTGTAGGCATGGATGAAATAATGTTTTAAGGTACATATTTTTTCAATTAAAGTAATGTTCTATTATATATATCTTGTGAAAATCAATAAGTTTCAAATGATCCTAAAGTTAGGTAAGATATTGAGTTGCATCGTTTAAATTTCCTAATCATTAGTTGAACATTCAATTCTATAAAGCTAAGTCTCTTTTTTTTCCCATCTTTGATTGAGAAGTATTTCCCTTTCCTAAAGATGGACCTATGTTTTGATATAGACGCAAAACCAACAATAAGACTCTCGATTAGGTCATGTTCAATTGTCATTTTTGACGTGATTCAAACAATTTATGTTTCTTATAAGTTAACAACTTGTTGCCCCAAATAAGAAAGTCAGAAGTTATTTCTGATAAAAAAGATTGAAAAAGAGTAAAAATATATAATCACAATTGAGATTAAAACCAGTGACCTAGACAAAATTTTCAGTCACCTTTACCACCAAAGTAAAAACATCCCATATATTAAAGAGATTTGACATATAATAGATGTACTAAAAGATATGTTTTATTTTTCTATTTGCACGCATCATGAGCTTAGTTACACGTCTCAACAATCTTATTTACTTTGTGACTACCTAAATGCATGGAATCAATTAATGGAAGATCAAACAGAAATATCGAGACATTTTACATGAAGGTTAATAAGAAAATTATTCTACTTACTAATTTCAAAAAGGAAACTAGCCCTCATTGATTTGGGCATATATGCAGAAATCTTTTTCATTATTATATAGTGAATCTTTTAAAAAAAAAAAAAAGACTTTATATCAAATAAAATATATACTTCATCTTTTGTGTGCTAAAACTTTAGCTCGGAAATAAAAAAGTATAGTCTTAGATATATGAGAGAAAGACGAAGAAAACTTGCAGGGACTGGGAGAGTTCTCCGTGGTGGCGTAGATATCTTTTAAATTACAACCATTTATATATTAGATATATGAGATATATATATACAAGTAAATTACATTTTAAAAAACATATCTAGTCTAGTTAAGAAGTTTCACAGAAATTAGAACAAGAAGAATATAATATAATAACTACAAATGTATTATATGTTGAAAATCATATGGAAAATATTTGATTACGAAAATTATAGGCAATTTTGAGAGTTTGAGGGGGAGGGCCGACTCAACAAGATCGGGGGGCCTAAAGCCAAATCTTAAAGAGAGGCCCTAATATTTTGAGAAGTATTTTGTTTCTTTAATCTCTTTAATAATTTATTCTTGACTTAACTTGCCGATAAGTTTAATAATTCACTTTGTATATTATGTCCAAGGTAATGACTATGAATTTCGTCATGCTTATTCTTAGAATTTGTTATTGCATAACTGGATCAAGTTTATTAATCATTTCAATTAGGCTTAAAAAATCACTGTTAGTTTCTTGATAGATCTTTCCATTTGTTCCCCTAAATGCTAAATTATTTTTCCCAAGAGTTTTGATCACGTCAATAATTCTTGACAATACATTTTTCCAGTGCACTTTATATCATTAATTTGTTCCTGCACACTTTATCAATTGTTTTTAATGCAATCTCATATCTAAATCAATACACGAGCTCATATTGATAATAAGCTCGTTCTTTACTTCATGGACTTTGAGCTTAATACTAAGAATTCTCCATTCATTAATACCTTCACTAGCTAGTTTACTGTTACAAATAATAGAAGTTGTGCTAAATAATTTTCAACAAAAACAAATATTTTTATCCAAATCTTTAGAGTAGATTAATCATTTTCTTTTATGTTGTTCTCCGTTTACCAATTTTTGAATATAGTGTGTTGTAGAAAAATGTCGTAAGTATTTATCTTGTGGAAAATTTATATCTATCATTCTAAATGGTCCCTTTTCTACTAATAGATCTCTCAATTTCGTATCAACATTATTCCATTGACTTGAATCATAAATATTTTTAGGGATGCAACAATTTAAATTATTTAGGAGTTCTTGATTATCGGGAACATTATGTCATATTTTCAGCAACTTCTTCTAGATTTTCTTCTTGGATGTTATTATCATCTAATTCAATTCTATTGGTGACTTGTTCATTTGAAGAACATCCTCCAATATTTGTTGATTCGAAATTTTTATTATTTGTTAAAAATCTATCAAGGGCTCTTTTTTAAGATTTATTTAATTCTTCAAGTTTTCTCTCATTTTGCAAAATCGGAATCATATTTTCTTGTTGGCATAGTTAAATTGAATAAATTTTAATAATAATTAAAACAATTCACATATACTTATGGACTAAAAATATCAACAATAACATTTTTTCAAGAAAAACTATAGAACTTCTTACACATTTTTTTAATAAAAAATTAATATAATTTTTTTAATAATATGTTTAAGTACTTTTTTTTTATAAAAAAAATGGAGCCCCCAAAAATATGGAGCCCCAAGCGATGACTTTAGTGGTCTAGTGGTTAAGACGGCTCTGTTAAGGGGTATCAAAAATATTGTCCTTAAAGATATTTCATCCAAGATTCAATATGTTGTTCTAATATAAAGCTAGAAACACAAAAACTGACAAAAATTCTTTAACAAAAAAAAACCTGCATAATTATATGGGAATGAAAGATCATTTCATCAGAATGGTTCAAGAAACTCCAACGTATGCTCCAACCTTAAAGAATGAAATAAATTGCAATAAAGTGTTATGCCAAGGGTTAATGGAAATTCAATGGTCATGTCATTTGCCAAAAAACTAAAGGTATAGGAATTGTATTAGAATTATGGCTAATAGTCTAGACTTTTTTTTGTTCTCCACGCGGTGTCTGGAACCTCGATTAAATTCAGATCGGGCACTCCAGGGCTCATTTAGCGAGGTGGCACTCCCAACAAGATTTTGAACTCGAGAACTCTAATTAAGGGTAAAACAGTCGCACCATTTCACCACAACCCGTGTTGTTCAAGTCTAGACATTCAACCCCAGTAATATATTGTTTTGGCTAGTTTTTTTGAGATATCAAAAAAAATTTTCCTAACACAGTACACTTGCACGCAGATGCACATATACATACTACAATGAGTCGAAACGGTAAAAACTTACCCACACCTGGTTTATACACCAAATTAATGCAATTTCTATAATTACGTGATTTAATGAAGTAAAACACATGTTAATTCATCACGGTTAAGTAAAATGAACTATAAATATAAACACATGGCATGCGTGTATTGGGTTGGTGTATACACCAGGTGCGGGTAAGTTTTAGCAAGTCCGAACCTCGGCATTGCAGATATATATGGATAGAATTAACATCATGCTAAAAAAGAAAAAAGAAAAGATTCATGGTAAGTCAAAATATATTTTGCTACCTAGTTCAGAAGACAATGATACTCATCAATTACGTTTTGGAGTTTTAGGAAGATCAACCTTTTCGAGTTTTATAAATAAACTTAAAGAATTTGAAGAAAATATGAACTTTTGTCTACCTAGAATTTGAGAAAGTTGTTGATCAAGTAAATTAAGGTATAGCCTGCTTATAGAGTAGAGCAATAAAAAATTGGAAGGTATTGGCTGCTGAAACACTACATATATGCCTAGGTTGCATTCTATCATCATATTAATATGAAAACCTAAACCTATGATATGTCAAAACATAACTAGTTGAACAGTTATCTCCTACTTCCCTTCCTACATTCACCAAACGAAAATCAAGAAAAAGAACATAAAATCAACAGCTTAATCAATCAACTACACGTCAATTACTTCTCCCTCTGTTTCAATTTGTTTATCTGTTTTTGACTTGACACGAAGTTTAAGAAAGTAAAAAGTCTTTTGAATCTCGTAAAGATATTTAGAATGTACAAAACTACTTTTTAGTCTAGTGGTCTTAAACATATAGTGTGAAAAGTTAAAACTAAAGAGTTGTCAAAAAAGAAAAGAAAGAGATTCTTCTTGAAAACTGACTAAAAGGGAAATTAAGACAAACAAATTGACACACCAGTAATTACTTGCAAGTCATCTATAATGAGTCAATTCCTCATATTTCATAGGTGAAAACATCATGTGATATGAGTCTCTATTGAGAAGACTGAGATGAATTTGAATTTTTGTAGTGAAAGAGTATGTAAACATTTAGATCTACCTAAATTACTCTTACTTACTTGACTTTGAATTACCTAGAACTTCATCATACTCACAAAATGTCAAAAATCAGTATCAATAGTACCATTGTACAATGAAGGATCCAAAATTAAGCAACGTTTATTAGCATACATAGAAATACAAACAATAATAAGGAGGATGTAAATGATCATTATTCTTAGCTCAAACGTCTTCCACATATGGAAACAAGAGATCGATCGAAAGGCAATTAACTTACATCAACAATATATAGGCAGAGGATCGAGTGACCCAACTTGATGGCAAGGTCGACCATTTGGACGAACAAGTGTAGACTATGGCAGAAAGGCATCTTTCTTAACACTCGAAAAATTATATGCCTTTCAAAGAAAAAAAGAAGGGGGTCGATTTAGGCTCCTTCCCTTCCACTGCATAGCCACGCTAGCAGGTACTACGAGCCCTTTCTCAAAGCTGTATTTTTATCGATCGGGCCGGACAACCATGGATGACATATGTGAGTAGTGACGACTAGACATTGAATTGGACCTTGGCAAAACAAACATACCTGAAAATCGAACAACTGAATTAAGAATCCATAGGATGTCTCCCAAAACATATGCTAATTCCTCATATATGCTTATGCTTTTCCTTAACATAACATGCATCACTATACTCATTGCATCTCCAAATCTAATCATCTTTATAAGTTTCTCTTTCTTCTTCTTCTCTTATTCTTTCTTTTGGATCTTTGGATGAATGAAAGTAGACTTATGTGATATAACTTCTATAGTCTAGAATCAATAATGTGACATTAAATACCCTTTTTTAGTTAACTTGTACTAAAGGGCATGGTGGACTTACTTAAATACCCTTTTTAGTTAACTTGTAAAAGCTTCTCACTATTACTTGTGAAAATCATGTAGTAGTTGAAGCAAAATAATGGAAATAGGGTTTTGATTTGTGGCTAACCTCCTTGTGCTGATGAAATTTCAAACAGAAATGGGGTATTGGATTATTTATTACCGTGTGTAAATCCAAATAGGGTGTGTTTGGTTTGAAGGAAAATGTTTTAAATGAATGTTTGTCGCTAAAATAAGTGAATTTCTTATTTATTTATTTTTGTTCAGTAAGTAAAAATAAATATTAATTTTTTTTTTTTTTTTTTTTTTTTTTTATATAATCTAAACAAATATTATATAAGGAGGTGGGGTGAAGGTACGAATGGAGACGAGGCCTAAGGGGTGGGGATATAAAGTTGTTGAAGGGCGATGAGGACACAATCAATATGAAATGCAACTTGTCAAACTTACTTTCCTTGTTTTACTACAAAAGTCATTTTTCTTATTCATAAATAATTTATTTTTCAACAGACAATATTTATCAAATTTATTTTAACCAATTAAACCTGAAAAAATTGGATTCGATCGCAATGAACACACCCATATATTCAATTGATTGAGCCGTTTGTTGTCATTTAATTATTTTTCTTCTTCTTTTCTTTCTAATGTGGGAGATGTAGGGCCAATGTCACAAAAATCAAAAGATGTCTGACAGGTAGAAGAAAATTAAGTAATGAGCACATAATGAACTCATTCTAGACTCAACCAGCACAACTTGGAGCGTCCGTACAAATAAAATTATAGAATTCAAGTGAAATATGTCGTCATAAGCATGTCCCCATGTTACAAGGATCTAATGTAGATACAATTCCATTAGATCTAACGTGACTTGATTTCAATTTTTTATTTTTTATGTGGTAGACACAATTTAGTTTATTATTATACAACTATACTAATTGAAGCGTGAATATCTTGTCGAATTTTTGTTTTTAATTGACCTACATGAATTTATTACTCCTATATTGTAGGGTTAGTACTTATGATTCATTTGAACATGATTTGAAATTATGATTTGATATTATAATTTGAAATTACGTAAATTTGAAGCTGAAGTTTGTTTAGATATGCAATTTATTTGTATGTTTTTTTTTTATTCATAAACATGAAAACTTCACGAGCTGTGAAAACTATCAAAAATTTCTTTATTCTTATACAATCTTAACAAGTAAACAAAAGCTTATAACAAAGTAAAATACACTACCATAATGTCTTTCTAAAAAATGCAACATTTATTGATTGAACTTTAGTTCAATAAAAACAAAAATAGAACATGAACTATAGTATCACTACTTTTTAATATAAAATATTTTAAATTTTATATTTTCAAAAAAAAAATATTGTTTTTGGATAGTAATACTTTAATCTTTAGTTTTTAACTATTATTAATAGTTTATTTAATTTTTGTCACAGTGATATTTTATCCATGTAGAATGTCATGTGGCAAAGGTTTTACAAATAAAACATAAAACATAGAGTACACCACTGAGGTGTGTTTCTCAAATTAATAAGTAATAGTTTGGGTATAAAACTCACACTCTCAACAGTTTAGATATGAAACTCAAGAAAGAGAATAATTTATATGTGTATTTGACCCTTATCTCCATTTTAAATAAATAAATTGAACTTACATTTGGAATTTTCAATCCTTCTTTTTGAGGAATTTGAAATTTGAAATTTAGAATCATGATTTGAAGTTAAAGTTGAAATTCGGGCAGATTTCATAAACAAACGCTAATGTAAAATCATGCTCCCAATCCCGTGGCTCAACACTTACTTAGTAATTAGCTTTTCAACTTCATGCTTTGTGAGTCACTTACGCACTCTCAAGTAAAACAAGTAAAATTTTACATCCTCATGCAACCCCCTTTTTGATGGCCTACAACCTAATCCATGGTCACTCCTTGGCACTGGTCATCCACCGCCTGGTCAGCTACTATCAATATAATCCTCATCTTACTATCCTACCTTAACTCATCCAAAGCTCCATATATAACTTACCAAAATCTTTCCTCCAGTACCATCCCTACTTCAACCCCCCCCCCACCCCACCCCCAACCTCCAAATAAGAGTTGTACCAAACTTGTTGCCCCTAAAACCCTCAATGACCTTATGTGTCAAACTCCAAATAACATTTCTCTTATTTCCATAAAGAATGTGAATTTCGTGAATGGGATTTCAGTGGTGAAATAGACTAAAAGTGAAGTACCATATATGAATACAATAAAAAATTTACAATATGTACTAATTGATAAATTCTCTTATGGATGGACAAATTCGAAAATGTAAGAAAAAAAATCTAAAAATAATGTGGGATTAAAGGAAAATGTCGCATTAGTTTTGTCACGATCCAAAAATGAACGTGATGGTACTTGTCTATTCCCACCAAGACAAGTCAGCCTCAAATCCAACAAAATGAAAGAAATGTGGAAAATAAAACAATAACAATAAAAGACCGGAAAACTTATTCATTCTAACATAACCCCAAAACCTAGTTGTCACGTGTACAAAAGTTAATTATAAGTCTCAATGTATTTGTTTCTCAAGTAGAACAAAGCATAAAATAAGGAACAAGAGGGCCCGATGAGATGACAATCAGTTACCTCTAAAAGACCGTTGACAAGCCTCGGAAATAAGAGAAGGAGAAGAGCAATCACACGGTACCGGGCTCGTAACGTACATAAGTGTAGAAGTAAGGAGTGAGTACCAACCAATACGGTACTCAACAAGTAACCAAATAAACAAGGCAAAACTAGCTAGGAACGAGTATTCCTTTCATTCCAACCAAACCTCCTAAACTACAATCTGCATAGAAATCAGCCCAACCTAACAGTTTTACAATATACAGTTCACAAGGCTTAACCATCACAGTTTAATAGTCATAGTTCAATAATAATCAAGTATCAAATATGGCAATCACAAGTTATAAGTTCATCAAGTATATTATTCAAGTACAATGAACACAAAATTGCAAGATTGCACATTATCGATCGGAACTCATGGAAACCGCCCATAGTTCATGAACTCGCCGGTAATGACCTCAGCATCAATAGCACTTTTCATAAATGACCTCGGCATAAACAACACTTGCCGGAAATGACGTCGGCATCACTAGCACTTGTCGGAAATGACCTCGGCATCAATAATACTTGTCGGAAATGACCTCGGCATCTATAACCATCACATGTCTCATCACGATGCTAAAAAAATAATGTAAATAAGCAATTTCACACCACAAGGAGGTGACAATAACCCAAGCAAATTAAGTCCACAATAATGCCATCAAAATATTTCATCAATCAACACATTAGGGTTCACAACAAGGCAAATTCATAAGTATTATGATCAACACGTTGCCTTTTCATTAGTCCCCCTTTTTATTCATTAATATCAATTAAGTGGAATAATTGAACCCGTCACCTCATTCCCATTATTTCCTACACATACAAATGAAGGAAAATACACGATTCAACTAAATTTTACAAGGTTTAGGAATCATTACCCAAATATTTCTTCTAAAAAATCTTGTTCAAATCGCCTCCCCAAAGTTCACAAAACTCAAAAATGAGAAAATGGGATTGAAACCCCAATTTTGAAAAATATTCTACCAAGGGTCCTTCACAAACGCGGACCCCTGTCCACGAACATAGACGTAAAAGAGCCGGTGAACACGCCCCTCACTCCACTAACATGGAGGTCAATGGTCACGATCCAAAGTATACCCTAGGCGTAACATGACATATAGAATCCCGAAAGGCCCTAAACAAGCCACTTAGTATACATCATGCAAGATAATAGAAATAAAGATTTCAAAGAAACAATCTTATATCATAAAAGAGTTTGACAAAAGCGGAAGTCTAACATAGTCTCAACAAGCCATCTATTACATCAAAGGAAATGGTTGAGACTTAACCCATACACCACATACAATGTCTGAAAATTAAAGTAAAGAAAAGCAATAAAAGTGTCAAGTCCTCGGAACATGAGGACTCACCAACTCTTGATCTTCAAATCGTTAATGAGATCAACTAGCCACAAGTGTGAGAGGTAGGAGCGTCAGACCCTACATTAGTGAAACAATGTAGGTACAAGTATGCATTAGTACATATAATGTACTAAGTATGATAGCAATGCATAAGATTTATGAAATCACGCTAAAAAGGACTTTACATGACATGCAATGACCAAACTAAATCATAAAATAAAAGATAAGAAAAAACATAAGTCATAATCATGGTCAATGCAAGCTTCACATCTTTAAAACACTTTGTGAGATACTTTGAAGTAACCTTAATTCATTATTGTGAGAAGCTTACCATGTAACTAACATAGACCACATGAGCTATAACGTGTAATCCGATGTCTATCCCACACTGAAAAGAGATGTCCTTACTTGCCAAGGTAAGAACCATGAGTCTGAGCTAAAGTGCATCCACTAGCTAATGTCTATCTGAGACAATCTTATGGTGGCACATAGTTATGGGGCTTAAGGATTGCTACTAAAGGTTCACGGTCGCTAAACGAAAACCTTCAACCAAAAATCCCTCTCGCTGCTAAGTAAAATCCCACAGAATAGTTATTAATCATATTCATATTATCATTCATGGAAAGGAACAATTAAGCAACCACTCACAACTAGAGTTCATTCAGAATA
Source organism: Solanum etuberosum (assembly GCA_029582245.1). Classification (NCBI taxonomy): domain Eukaryota; kingdom Viridiplantae; phylum Streptophyta; class Magnoliopsida; order Solanales; family Solanaceae; genus Solanum; species Solanum etuberosum. Next base: position 25,294 of record JAJONR010004111.1, read on the forward strand.
GCTCCTAAAACTTGATTCAACTTAGGTGAGAAAACCTTTCACAAAAACATTGACACTTTACTCTCAAAGCATCCTCAAATCATTTACATCAACTTCATAAATTCATCTTTCATCTTTCATCTTTCATAATTCATAAGCTTCATCATATGTTCATAGTCAAAAATCATGAATCATACACGGTTCATATGAATTCAACTCAAAAACTTGTAATGACTTTAATTTAAGCATTAAAAGATAGAAAACAATCAATTGAATCATAGTTGAAAAGAACCCATGAAGATTAAAGAAAACCTTAACTTTGAATTGAGAATCTAACTTGTAATATTGGAAGATCTTTGAGGAACCCTATTGAGTAAAGGACTCCATAGATGAATACTAACATACCTTAGTGATCAAGGACAAAAAGCTATGGTGAATTGAAAGTCTTGAAGTGAAACCCTAGCTTCTTCTTCCTTAGCTCTAGAGAGAATTTTAGGGATGAACTTGGTGGGAAATTTAGAATTTTGGTGAATAATTTAGAATGGGTAGTTTTAGGACTTAAATCACTTATATAGGTCTTGAAATAGGGGTTAAACGACATAACTTAGGTACCAAACACATAGGGGAAATACCAAAATGACCTTAACTTTAAAACTGATGGGTGACCTGTAAGAGCCCCTAAATGGGTTGTACAGATCTTCACTGCCCATTTAGGTTCCGTCCAGGTGACCCCAAATCCTCGCAGTCCTAAATGGCAATGCCACTAAGCCTAAACGGGTCGTGGACACCTAAACATACTGTTTAGGGTTCATGGTCCATTTTGGGTTTGTGGACTTGTCCATTAACCCTCTTTAACCTTTTCAAAGTCTGAGGTGCTCCATCAATGCTTTGACCTCTCACGAATGCGGTCACCCCTCTACGATCATAGAGGGTTTGCCTTAGCAACACAGAACAGAAAAATCAGCGAACTCAAAATACCGTTTGGATGACAAATGACTACCTCTCAAATTCTTCTGAAACCCTCGAATTTAGAAGAAGAAGATCACACGGGTCCGAGCTCAGAAACTACATAATTGTAGAAGCAAGGAGTGAGTACTAACCAATATGGTACTCAACAAGCAACCTAATAAACAAGGTAAAACTAGCTAGAAAATGAGTACTCCTTTCATCCCAACCGAACCTCCTCAAAATACAATATGCATAAAAATCAGCCCAACCTAACAGTTTCACAATACACAATTCACAAGGCTTAACAGTCACAGTTCAACAACCAACAAGTATCAAGTATGACAATCATAAGTATCGAGTAGAACAATCATAAGAATTAAATAGATCAATCACATGTGTCAAAATGCATTAAACCACAATAGTCAAACTCTTACCGGAACCATTTTCCTTCAGTACAATATCAGTAGCCGGAACCATTTCCCTTCATCTTTGTATCATATTATAAGTCAAAACCATTTACCTTCGGTTTATATCATATCACTTGCCATAACCATTTTCCTTCGGCATATTCATCACATGTCTCATCATGGTGTACAACAATCAATGCAAATAAGAAATTTCACACCATAAGGAGGAGAAAACAACTCAAGTAATTCAAATCCACAATAATGTCATCAAAGCATTTTATAAATCAACACAATATGGTCCACAACAAGGCAATTCACAATGCATTATAATCAACACATTTCTTTTTATCATTATTAATCCTTTTTTTATTCATTAAGATTAATGAAATATAACAATGAACCCATCACCTCTTTCCCATTACTCTGCAAAACATACAATGAAGGAAAATACACGATTCTACTAATTTTACAAGGTTTAGGAGATCACATGCCTCAATTCAATCAAAAGTCAATCCAATACTTGAGCTTTCCTTTTACAAACATTGTCCAAAGCCAGACAATCTAATTCAATCAAGTAATCACAATGAGATTCTGGAAATAACAGTACCCATATCATACACTTTGAAAAGTGAGTCAATCAACTCAAAAATCCAATTCCGAAAATAAGGTTTGAATCAGAAAATCTTTACTTGAAAATGATAAATAAGAAATTTGAAACTCATTGGTGAAAACCTTTTTAAAAAAGGAGTTAAAATCAATTCACAAAACCATTTTTGTTTAGAACTCAAGTTCTTGAAAAACCCTACAATTTGCCAATCAAAATCCCAAGTTTTGATATTAAAATCCATAAATAATCAAAGGGAATTGAAGTTTTAGGGTGACAAAAGCTTACCCAAATGATTTAGCACAAGAGATCTCTTCAAAATCACCTCCAAGGGTTTTACAAATGTCAAAAATGGAAAATGGGAGTTAAACCATAAAAATTCTTCTCAAAACCCCTTCTCACGCAAAAACAAACCCCGGAAAAATCTCGGCCTTCGCAATCGCGATTTGAGCTTTGCTATCGTGAAGGTTGCAACAACGAACAATCCTTTGTAATAGCGAGGGTCTTTCCAGGGGAACCCTTTGCGATTGCGAGCAGGTTTTCACTAATGTGACCATCGCGATAGCGAAGACCTCTTCGCGAATGCGAGGCCTGCAGACACCAGAAACACAACCAACTAAAAAATCATTGAATGAACCCTCAAGATTCATTCAGAACCTCGTACACACAAACCATATAAGAAAATTGACTAAACTTGATGTTCTAGATACAATGGAACCATCGAAATACGAATCCAATGTCTCCTTGACTTGAAACTTGTGAAAGTCACAAGAAATGAACATAATGCCTAAAAAGGCCAAAACAAGCTTTGGAGCTCTTAAAATTCAACCAAGACCTCACGTAGGCCTAAAATTATCCCCGAATCTAATGGAACTCTTAGAATTCCGATATGAGCATCCAAAGGCTAAAATTCCAGAATTTTCCAACTTAGGACCTCAAATCCTCAAAAAGACTACAAATCTGAAACCGAAAACTCTCTTAGACCAATTTCCTCATTTCAGAAGTGATGGAATAGTCAAAATTTTATTTCGACACTTGAAACTCCAAAAGACATCAATAATCACTTTTTAACAACTTTATCCTTTTCAATTTCCAAAATTCTCAAAATTCATACATTTTATCTCAAAACATGAATCCAATTTCAAAACTCAATCAAAAATGACTAGGGGCCAACATTGGTAATTTTGATGAAAATTTCCAAAAATGAGCAACTGGGTCATTACATTATCTACCACTAAAAACCATGTTCATCGTTGAACATAAGGCAAAAGAAAGTACCAGGAGCCTCGAAAAGCTGAGGATATCTGGAACACATATTTGACTTTGTCTCCCAATTCTCCTCACCAACTGAACGGTGCTTCTACTGCACCTTACTGAAGCAATCTCCTTGGTCCTAAGCTTTTAGACCTGCCTATCCAAGATATCTATAGACTCCTCCTTGAAAGACAAGTTCGGGCCAAACACAATTGAATCAAGTGAAAGTACATGGGACTCATATGGAACGTACTTCGAAAGCATGGAGAGATGAAACACATGATGCGCAACTGACAAGCTAGGTGGCAAGGCCAACTTATAAGCCACCTCTCCTACTCGGCTCAAAATCTCAAAAGGTCCAATGAATCTAGGGATAAGCTTGCCCTTCTTTCTGAACCTCATCACACCATTCATGGGTGACACTCGGAGCCAAACACCATAACCCTTCATAAACACTAGGGCTCGAACACTTTCATCTGCCTAATTCTTTTGTTGACTCTAGAATATCAACAGTCTACCCTGAATCATACGGACCTGCTCCATAGTATCTCTGAGCAAGTCTGTATTTAAAGAGTCCATCTCAACCGAATCAAACAATCTGATTGGAGATCTACACCATCTTGCATACAACACCTCAAATAGGGCCATTTGAATACTAGAGTGATAATTGTTGTTGTAGGAAAACTTTGTTAAGGGTAAATGGTGATCCCATCTAGAACCAATATCAATCACACAAGCTCGGAGTATGTCTTTCAACACCTGAATCATACGCTCGGACTGACCATCTGTCTAAGGGTTGAAGGGCATATACATATCTAACCGAGTACCCAAACCATGCTATAAGGCCTTCCAGAAATGAGAAGTGAACAAGGCTCCTCGGTCGGAGATAATAGAAAAAGAGACTCCATGTATTGACACAATCTGACTGATGTAAAGCTGGGCTAACTTCTCCCCCATTTACTTTGCTCAAACCGGAATGAAAAGGGTGGACTCGGTCAGCCTTTCAACAACTACCCAAATGGAGTCATAACAATCCATGGGTGTAGGAAAAGCCACAACAAAATCTGTATTGATTCGTTCCCACTTCCAAGTAGGAATAGACATCCTTTAAGATATACCTCTGGGCCACTGGTGCTCACACTTAACCTGTTAGCAAGTCAAATACCTAGATACAAAATTTGAAATATCCGTCTTCATGTCACACCACCAGTAATGGTAACTCAGATCATGATACATCTTCACCACTCCTCATGGATGGAATATTGAGATTAATAGGCCTGCTCAAGAATCAATCTAATCAACTATCCCACCGTGGGCACACAAATCCTGCCAGCGATCCTCAAGATACCATCAGAATATAAGACAACCTCTTTGGCTTCCCCTCTCATCTACTCAACTAAGGAAGAACTGGCCTCTATGAAAGCAATCAAACCATCACTCTCCTTAGAAATATGCAACCTGACGAGACTGTTGGCTAGCCTCTGAACATCTCTAGCCAATGGTCTCTCCTCAATAATGATAGCGGCATGGCTCCCCATACTAGAAGTCTTCCTACTCAAAGCATTAACCATAATATTGGCCTTTCCCAGATGATACAAGATGGTGATATCATAGTCCTTCCGTTTCTCAAGCCATCTGCGCTGCCTGAAGTTCAAATCCCTATGACTGAAAATGTACTGACGACTCTGATGATCCATAAAAACCTCACAATGTACCCCATACACATAATGTCGCGATAGCATAGCACAAAGACTACAACTGCCAACTCTAAGTCATGAGTTAGGTAGTTCTTCTCATGGGTCTTCAACTGTCTAGAAGCATAGGTGATCACCTTCCCCTTCTGCATCTGAACACCACCCAACCCGACTCCGAAAGCATCACAATAAATGGTAATGTCTGTACACTCCTTGAGTAAAGTAAAAATAGGAGGCAAAGTCAATAAGTTCTTGAGCTTTTGAAAGCTCTCCTCACACTCACTAGACCATTGGAAGCCCACATCCTGTTGAGTCAATCTGGTCAAAGGAGATATGATAGTGGAGAAGCTCTGAACAAATTGTCTGTAATAGCCTGCAAGTCCCACAAAACTCTGAATCTTGGTGACTAATGTAGGCCTGGTCCAACCTCTAACAGCCTCAATCTTGGCTGGATTCACCTGAATACTTTTCTTGGACACCACGTGTCCCAGAAATGCAACAAAATCAAGTAAAAACTCGCACTTTGGGAACTTGGCATATAACTTCTATTTCCTCAATCTCTGGAGCATAATCCTCAACTACCGATCATGATCTTCCTCAGCCCTGGAGTACACCAAGATGTCATCAATGAAGAATATCACAAAAGAATCCAAATACGGTTGAAACACCCCGTTTATCAATTCCATCAACGTTTCAGGGGCTTTAGCTAAACCAAAAGACATCACAAGAAACTCATAGTGCCCATATCGAGTCCTAAAATCCATCTTAGGGATATCCGATGCCCAAATCTTCAGCTGATGATAAACAGACCTCAAATCAATCTTAGAAAATAAAAATTCTCCCTAATCAAATAAGTTCTCAATATGAGGGAGAGGATAATTGTTCTTCATTGTCACTTTGTTCAATTGTCGATAGTCAATACATATCCTCATGGTTCCTCATAACGCTCAACTATACTTCATCCAATTCTAAGTGTAGGCGATCACAATCTAGTATAAACCCAATGAAGAGTTGGGGTCGATCCCATAGGGAGTGATACAGTAGAGAATTCAACTACGAAGTGAAAGACATGTTCTTATCGTTTGTAGGAATAGAAATTATCGAAACCATTAAAGTAAATTGAAGGGGTTGACAACTAGTGTCAAATGGGGGGGATTATATTTGTCAACTAACAACTACGAAAACAGGGGAGTAATCAAGTAGAAAGGGATCCTTGGGGATGTGATCGATTAATTGCCAATTTTGCTATACAGGTGATTAATAGTTACTGAAAATCATTGAACCTTAGTGGGTAAGCTAGACTTTAGATGTTATAGCCATTTCTCGATCAACTACTACGATTCAAGCGAGTTCTCTCGAACCTCGACAAGAATATAATTAAGAACACTCCAAGACCTTAATTAATCTACTCTCTCGAGCTAGATTGGTAGGATCGAATTTAGGATTCACTTTCTCAAGCTGAAACCCATAATAACCCAATCACTACAATCATCAATTGATAACCTTAATTCTAAAACCTCTTTCTCAAGCAAGCATAAAATACTAGGCTAGAACTGCATTTGCAACTACAATTCATGAATTCAAACTCAGTTATCAATCAAACTCACTTCAAAACAATAAATGAATAAGTAATTACTAACACCCATAAGATAATTAAGACAATTAATCACATAATCATACCCCCAAGAATGAGAGTTTTTGTCATGCCCCGAGGCTACCCCCTTTATGTAAACACGAGACCTAGGATATATAAATACTGAGTAATACTTTAAGATACTAAACTATAACTGCAATACTAAAGCTGACTCTGTCTATGTCTGAAATAAGCCTCTAACTACCTAGAAATACTGGGACATGCCCCCAGCTAACTCTAGTAAAACTGAAACTAAAATGAAAGACTGAAATACAAAGAACATGTCTATTGTCCTCGAAGAATGATGACACACCACTGATACTGCTAAATACAGATCGGGAACCGATCTACACGTGATCTGGATGCTGAGTACCTAAACCTACATCATGAAAGGATGTAGCGCAGAGTATGCGTCATTACTTGGAATGTACTAAGCATGTAGGATAGGATAAAGCTGAACAAACATATAACTGAAAAAAGCATACTGAGCAGTGATATAATCTGAACATGATGATTATACTGAAAAGATACTGAATATGAACTAAACTGAATGTAATGACCAATTACATATCATGCTGAAACTAAATACTGAAATATAATTGGGAATCTGGTCAATGCACTTGAGTCTGACTGTGAGAGCTTCTAATAACCGAAATAAAACCACGTGAGCTAAATGTGGAGTCCGATGTATACGCCCCGTCGAGAGGACCCAATATACCTTGCCAAGGGTATGGAGACATGTCTGGCGTGATCACTAAATGTAATGCCTATAGATGGGACTTATAAACCTACGGGGCACGTAGTTCTGGGACTATACGGGTACGCTGAACCCTATTCCACTCGGTCTAAGCCTATTCCCAACTAGAAATGTGAACAATATATCATAACTGAATTATACTGGATAACTCAATATTCTGACATGCTAACTGAGAATGCTACATTTATAACTGAACATGAAACATTCTAAATCTGAGGCATGTATATCTGTTTAAATTGACCTAGCTAGTGTAGTTCATGAACTAAACGAATCGACACAACTAGGGTTCTGAATTTCATGCAAGGAACTAAGCAACGGTGTTACAACAACATGATAATATGATTTGAAACATTCTAACAGCTAAATCAAAACAATTTCTAAAGTTCAAGAAAACCCTTGGTCTAGAAAATTTGAAGGGAATCAAGAATCTGATGGAAATCTAGGGACCTAGTGGATGAAAGGAACCCTCTAGTGAAATCCCACGTACCTGGTGACGAATTTCACGGAGAAATCTTTCGATTTCAGGGCTGGAACTGATGAAAACTTGCTGCGTTCTTGGAGAGGGTTTGGTCGACTGTTTCTTCTCCTTTTAATTTAATCAAATTTTGGTGAATGAATTGCTTAGGGTATGTTCTGATTAAGTTACTAGGCTTAAACTAACCAAAACAAAGTAGTTTAGGGGTTAACCGATGTAGTTTAGGTGTCCAACGCATAGGGAAAAATACCAAACGACCCCTGACTTAAAATCTGACGCAGCCGACCACGGTTCCTCTGATAGATCGTCAAAGGGACCAAAGACCGTCAAGCTGGTCGTGGTCCTTGGTCCACTGGCTACTGGTTCCTGGGACTCCCCTCTACGGTCCACTTCACGGATCGTGAGAAAAAGCACGGGCCGTGAAGGCCACCGAGGTCCTTCACTCGGGCTAGGGGCCTAATGGCTCAGGTTCCACGGACCCTCCTACAGTCCGTCATCAATACCATGGCCCGTGGAGGGTTCCGTGGTCTGATGCCTGGGCTTGAGGAGGTTCTGCCTCATTCCCACGAGCCTTCCCACGGCTCGTGAGGTTGTCTACGGCCCGTGAAGGGATCCGTGGTCCACCTCTGGTGAAGAAGTGTGAATCCACGGGCAGGTCGACGGACCGTGGTCCCTTTTACGGTCCGTGAACCCTGCCGTGGTTCACTCTTTCTAGTTTTTTTTCTGCTGCAATATTTTATGTCTGATTTTCGAGATGTTACAGTTTTAGCCACACATTATATAAAGCAGGAAACACTTACCAACTATGTTCTCAATCAGTTGGGTAATAATTTGCAAGTCTTCATAATGTTTGAAATCAACTAAAAATCAAAACCCACTTGAAATTCTACTCAAAAACTCCAAGAACAGTGTTTGGAATAAAAAACTCAAGGTAAAAACTCTCTAACACTCAGAACAGTTGCTCAAAATTTTGGAACTCATTTCCATCATTTGAAAATTCGCATTTATGCTCTTCTTGATTTTTAGCTTTTGGACCAATCAGCGGAGTTAGTCGAGCATCGCCGACCAGGTCGGCGATGTGCCAAGTGTACTCTCCATCATCGGTTTGACCTGCTTCTTCACCATTCATGCTCTGTAACTTTAGGCGATCAAAATTTGTGTCGTCGATACATTCAGCGGTTCGCCGAAGGTCCATTTCCATCGCCGAGTTGGGTTTTCCCCAGGTCTGGCATGCTGTAACTTTTGGCGAGCTGAAGTACGCTCGGCGAGTCATCGAGTGGTCTTGACGATCTTCAACTTTCATTATCTTTAGATTTTTCAGCTTTTCCGCTCCTTTTTGCTTGGTAATGTCCTTGCCTTGCTCCTTTGCCTTCATAGCTGCAAATTAGCATTTAAACATCACTTTATAGCACAAAATAGGCATCGAGGACACTAAAACTATGATTATCAAGCCCTAAATAAGTCGAAAATCAAGACTCATCAACACCCCCAACTTAAAGGTTTGCTTGTCCTCAAGTAAAACACATGATCAATCAGTTCAACACGAATGTCTACAAACAGTGCTACTCAAGATTCAACATGAATGCACAAAAGAGGTTCAAACTACTCATGCAATGTTCAATTTGGACTCTAAGTTTCAAACTGTGACTAACCATTATCATATAGAACTCAACTCACAATGGTTGCTTCAAATGCAAGTTTAAGCTCAACAAAACATTCAAATGCCCTCACACCAAGAATGATTCCATGTTCACACTAAACTCATCAAATTTCCAGAATTTTGGAATAAAAAACAACTCTCACACTCCCAAAGATAAACACATGCATGACTCTACCCATAGGCTTGCCCTTATTTTCCAACAAACATGAATTTCAGCTCACACAAGATCACAAAGGTCTTTCAAGGCTTGTAACGGGGCTGAGGGTAAAGGTATGATCATTTTGGTTTAGTGACTTCTACCTTCATGAAGCATGGCCTGCATTTCACTTTTTCTCTTTCTTTTTAACACTTTATGATTTCCACAATCCACCCTATGTTCTTTTAAGCATGAATCATTTGATAACCCACTTCTTTTGTCCATTTCACAAACTTTATTTCAACAATTCTTTTATTTTTCAATCTTTTTCTACTTTCACTTTTCTCTTTTTTTACATGGAGGGGTTCCATCTTTTTCAACATGTTCCTTCAAGGGGAATTTTTTCACACTTATTGACTTTGCTCCTCTTTCACCACACCCCAACTTATGTTGTTGGCCTAAGTTGGCTATTCAAACAAACCAATGCTTCATGAAGGTTATAGGTGATGGGACAAAGCGTTAAAAAGTTGTTCATGTTTCATCCAAAGAAAAAAAGGTAGGATCAAATGGTGCCAAGCTAGGTTCACACTTTCACAAGGTAGTCACAAAGAAGTATGATAGCAATTTTGGTTCACTCTTCACAAATTGTGCCTAAGATCGTCTCTATCATTCGCTTACATTAGTCAATTGGACTAACAGGGCAAGTTCTAGGTATTACCAAGATATATTTCAAGAAAATCTCACCACACACGACATTCAACAATATCATCAAACAAGACTCTACAACTTTCAGCTTGCATGCAACAATCATCACAAGAGATCAAATCAACAAGCCGCTAGTCACAATGAGATGCTAGGAGTTCACATATGACTTATGCAACTCAATTTGCCTCATTGGAGCCCTACACTCATATCGTTCAATCAAGAACACTATTCAAGTCATCGATATTGATCACAACCGACACTCGAAATTGGAAGAGAACAACCAAATTCGCAAACATCAAGAGGTAGTGATTTTTAATTTGGGTAAAAACCAACATACACATTAAAACCAATAAATCACAAACCAATATATATCAATAAAATCCAACATTCACAACAACAATCACACAAAACATATAATATCCAGAAAAACATCCCAAAAGAGGTAGGTATGAAAATACCTCACCCCACCATACTAAACTAGCAATTGTCTCAAATACCAAGAAACAACAAAATCTAAACAAGAACAGAAAGAGAGTAAAACATCCTCCTGCCAGGCTAAGCCTGGGGTGAACTCTACATGTCTATGACTCCCTCTGTCTGGGCATCAGTGCCCGGCTCAACATCATCCTTCGCACCACTGGAGCCCAACATAGACGTGTCCCTCAAAGATGCCTCCACATATGTCTGAACCATAGCCCCCTCGAGGTCCTCTAAATCATCATAGACGTCTGCATCTCAAACACCTAGCTCCTCCTCATCTGTCTCGGCCTAGAACTAAATATCTGCATCATCCCTAGCAACATCTCCGGTCGTAGTAGCCGGAGGAATCTCAAAAGTAGTCGGGAAATCAGTGCTCGGAACCTTAGGGAGTTCCACAGTGCCAAAGAACATCGAGAGATCGGTGGATTTCAGCACATCCACATCGCGTCTCAATCTAACAATATCAGCCTTCAAGGTCGTCAGATCCTCAAAAACACCTTGTCACTGCTCACAAGCCTCCACTCTCACAGTGAGGGAATCTAGTGCCAATTTATGGGCATCTATCATCTCTCTGTGCTCTCTCAACTCAACCCTGATCAGGGCTAAGGCAGCAACAATCGCACTCTCAATCAGCCCAGGCATAGTGGCCTCTACCCGGGAAGCACGAACATCAGTAGACTGGGCCAGATAGCCCATCTTGTATAACATAGCCTGGGTGATCGGGGGTCTAGAAGAAGCAGCAACAGCAGTAGGAGGAGGGGCAACAGTCGAACCAGAAGGAACAAAAGTAGAAGTGCCGGGGGTACTTGTAGGCTCACTTGCCTGAGGGGGAAGGATTGCCTCTGTCGGTATCATCTCCACATCAACAACTGGGGAAGTATCTGCCGGTGCAGCTCTCCTCCTATCAACCTCATCCCTCATGTACTCAGCCTCTATCCTCCGGATGCCAGTAAAGGAAGTGGGAATAACTTCCACATCCGTCTTAGTAATCAAAGGAACATGGGAACACCTGTACAACTCTGTAATCAGGACTGGGAATGGGAGAGAGGTCTGGCCCTGTTTGGCCCTCATGGCCATCTCCTGCTCAATGATCAGACCTAGATTAAGTCTCTCTCGATCCAGGAAACAACCCAAATAAGTAGCCTTCGGATGTCGGAGTATCGACTCATTCTGTGATGGCATCAATGTGCTGCTGATGAACCCAAACCAATATCTGGCAGCCATGTTCAGATCATTCTTCTCTATTGGAACACCTATTTCAATCCACCACGATGTGATGTCAGAAATTTGTGGTGCTAACTAACCCTTCAAGTCATCGAGGGTCTTCTTCTGTATTTTATCCACATAGTAATGCATCACGTTCATCATATAACCTAGCACCTCATTGATGTCAGTGCTACTGCATTTAAATTTCCATCCCTGCACTACCACATAATCTACTAGCTTGAATGAGTTGGCCTTTTTCTTTCCTTTAGGTACCAGCTTCCCATATTCAGCATAAAATTCCCGGACCCAAGTAGGAATATAGGAGCCTCGGGGCTTGGTGAAGATTTCAAACCTATGGAACTTGATAGTGTTCCACACCTCCGGGTACTGATCTACTACTCCGTTAGTATACAATCTCTTTTCTTCCAAGATGGTCCTCAAATCCTCAGCCTTTAGTCTATTTAGTGACCTGGGTGGGGGTGCCTGAACTGGTGGCACTGGAGGAACCTGCTCAATAATCGGAGGTGGAGGTGGAGGAGTAGGCGGCACTGGGATCCTGGCTGGATCATTCAAAGATTTGGAGCGTACCTCCGCTTTCCTAGTTTGGAGAGTCTGATCGTCTTTCGGCTCAGATGCGGAGACCGGTGATCTATCTCCTGAGTTGCCCTCACCATCTGACTCGGATGTGGTGAGGTGAGTGTCATAGACACCCATGTTGTCTCCTCCAATGGACTCGGGTGTATGGGTCCCTTTCCCTTTCCTTTCCCTCCTGTTGGCAGAAGCTTTGATTTTGTAGTACGGGAGGGTGCAGCACCCTCATTGATAACAATGCCTCTAGCTCGCTTTTGGGGTGGTTGGTTTCTTCCAGTTACCTTGGGTCTATCCATTCCTGCAAAACAAAACCAAATACATTAGACTTAATTCGAAAAATTTCAAAGTTGTAAAACTATGCAGGAAAACTCGCCGAGTAGTTCGGCGAGTCGCCAAACCCATTTGGCGAGCCAAGTCAGGCTCGCCGAATGTTCCAGAATAAAAGCTCTCAGAAATCAGCAAAAGTTGGTGATGGTTAAGGCCTTTCGACGAACTAGAAGTAGCTCGCCAAAAGTTACAAAACATTTTCTAAAAATAGGGGCGCAGAAGGGCGATCTAACGGGGCATTCAGTGAGTCACCGAGTTCACTCGGCGAGCTCAGGCGTATCGCCGAATGTTATAGAATAATTTCCACAATTTTGAAGGATAAAATGGTGATTCAAGGGTCGTTAGGCAAACCACCGAACCATTCGGCGAGCTCGACTTAGCTCGCCGAATAGTCCAACGTGCATGATTTTGACCCGACCTTCAATTCTAGCCCGTATCCCACGAGAGCAAAATTAAACACCTATTATATGCAATTAAGCCCAGACCCAGTACATTAATGACTTCGGGGTATTCGGAGTTCCCCAATTTGTCCAAAATTTACCAATCGATGTCTTCTGCCCTTAAGTATGACGTCACCCGCTCTATCATTGGGAAAAATCAGTCAATCGTTGCAAACGGGGTTACTTAGACTTCACCCAAACTAGACCCAACATTTAATCAACACACACCCATAATTTTATCATGCAAACACACGGGATTTCACAATTAAAGGCCAATTATAATCATAAACACGAGATAACATAGGCATATGCTAACACCAAGCATTCAAACAACCACTATTACGGAAATATGATGACAAGGTAATGATCATGCATTTGAAATTATCAAAATGTAAAGGCGGGGTTCGGATAACCAACCTCAAAAGCAGATAACCGAATGCTAGGCTAGCAAAGTGCACCAAAGTTCCCCCCTAGCAATTGATCCAACATGAAATGCAAGTATAAAAAATCTAAAGTGCGGTTCTGAAAGTGTAAAAGTCGGAAAAGATGAAATGAGGGAGTTTTTTTTTAATTTAAAACGGTTCAGCCCTTCTTGACCCTTTAGTTCATGTGCTAGTCGGCAATGGTCACTTATATCGCCGACCCATTCGATGATGCACCGAATGGATCTTTAGCCCGCCGAGTTTTACAGAACCTCTAGCTAACTAGTTGGTTCAAACGGCGATCCAGGTCGGGCTCGCCGACCTGTTTGGTGAGTCACCGACTGGTATCTGGGCTCACCTAATTGCTCCTTTTCCCAAAATTTCAAATTTTCAAACGACACATTCAACACCTGTTATTTAAACAACAATATTAAAAGCTCAAAAACATGGGTTTCCTCCCAAGAAGAACCTTATTTAATGTCGTGGCACAACGTGGATTCTCATTCAAGATTCATTCTTTGGGTTAACCAAGGTATCAGTTGGTAGACCCTCTTTTTGCCTTGGATTCAAATGAGATGATATCTGGACCATTTGTGTTTCCAGCTGTTTAATGGACACCGAGTGAGAAGTAACCATCTGGTTTAGAGATGAGACATCCTCCTTCATTTCTTTGAGCACTTTATCCGACCCTTGCACCTTATTGAGAATGCGTGCAAGCATATCTTCAGTGTGGAAATTCACCGAGGCAGCCCTTTGCTCTTTAGGATTTTGACATTCGTGGGGAGGTAAATATCTCTCCTTGTCACCGTCTCTCTCTCTCTCTCCAGTTTGTACCATGGTCACGCCACTCTTTATCACGGTCTTTCCAACCTTCATCACGCTCTCTATTCCAACCTTGGTTTCCACTTGGCCTTGGATGATTTTGGCGGAAACCTCCTCCCTGATTTGCTAGAAAGTGTACTTTTTCATTGTACAAAGAGTCAAAGTGCGCATTAACGGGATTTGCTCCGCTAACTCCAATTGCGTTCACGGCCTTAGAATCACTACCCATGACATGTTTTGACAAAAGATCCATTTGGGTCGTCATTTTAGCCATGTTTTCATCCCGCTCATGGTCTTTTTCTATTTGTTCCTTTGTCAACCTGAAAGTCAAAGGAGACACTTGATCCTCTCTAGTGTACCAAGCACGGTTTATCTTCGTCCTTCCATCAAGGAGAGTAGAAGCTATTTCAAAGGGTTGCTGCTTAATTTCTCCTTGGACAAGTTGATCAACCACACCTTTGTTGACTGAATCTAGACTCCGATAGAAATGTGGTAACAACGCGTTGTTTGGGAGTCCATGGGTTGGAAATTGGAGTAACACCTTCTAAAATCTCAGCCATGTCTCATGGATTGGTTCACCATCCAAACGTTTGAAACCCTGAATATCTCTCAATGCCATCATCTTCGAAGTAGGCAAAAATCTTATGTAGAACGCCTCAGTCAGCTAATCCCAAGACATAATGGAGTCCCTTTGTAGGTCAGCTAACCACTTTGTTTTTTCCCCTATCAAAGAAAAAGGGAACAACCGAAGTCGGCCTGACTCTTGTGAGATGCTCTTGAACTAGAATGGACCACATACATCCACAAAATTCCAAATATGGTCATGGTGATCTTCATGAGCCAGCCCTCCGAATAAACCTTTCATTTGCAATAGTTGCAACATCGTGCTAGTCACATGGAATACATGATTTCCCACGACCGGAGGTAACCGGATAGCACCCATACTACCCAATTGAGCCTCATTGACATCGTTCAAGTTACAGATGTCGTCATGGTGTCCAAGTTGGCTAGCGTTACTCCCATTCGTGCTCATTTCATCACCTGTTCGATAGCAGCCAACAACAAACACAAAACAACGTAAGCCTATTCAACTACAAACAAGATTAGATCACAGTTGGACTTCACTAAAATAATTCTAAACACCACTCCCCGGCAGCGGCGCCATTTTTGATAACGCTCAACTACACTTCATCCAATTTTAAGTGTACATGATCGCAATCTAGTATAAACCCAACGAAGAGTTCGGGTCGATTCCACATGGAGTGATACAGTAGAGAATTCAATTATGAAGTGAAAGACATGTTTTAATAATTTGTAAGAATAGAAATTATCGAAACCATTAAAGTAAATTGAAGGGGTTGACAACTAGTGTCAAATGGGGGGATTAGATTTTTCAACTAACAACTACAAATACAGGGGAGTAATCAAGTAGAAAGGGATCCTTGGGGATGTGATCGATTAATTGAAAGTTTCTCTATACGGGTGATTACTAGTTATTGAAAATCATTGAACCTTAGTGGGTAAGCTAGACTTTAGATTTAATAGACATCTCTCAATCAAGTACTACGATTCAAACGAGTTCTCTCGAACCTCGACAAGCATACAATTAAGAACAACCCAATACCTTAATTAATCTATTCTCTCGAGCTAGATTGGTAGGATCAAATTTAGGATTCACTTTCTCAAGCTGAACCCACAATAACCCAATCACTACAATCATCAATTGATAACCTTAATTCTAATACCTGTTTCTTAAGCAATCATAGAATACTAGGCTAGAACTGCATTTGCAACTACAATTCATATTTGCAACTACAATTCATGAATTCAAACTCAGTTATCAATCGAACCCACTTAAAAATAATAAATGAATCAGTAATTACTAACACCCATAAGCTAATTGAGATAATTAATCACATAATCACACCCCCAAGAATGGGGGTTTTAGCCACACATTATAGAAAGTAGGAAACAATTACCAACTAGTTTCTCCATCAGTTGGGTAATAATTTGCAAGTCTTCACAATGTTTGAAATCAACCAAAAATCAAAACCCACTTGAAATTTTACTAAAGAACTCCAAGAACAGTGTTTGGAATAAAAAACTCATGGTAAAAACTCTCAAACACTCAAAACAGTTGCTCAAAATTTCGCAACTCCTTTCCATCATTTGAAAATTTGCATTTATACTCTTCAAGATTTTTAGCTTTTGGACCAATCAGTGGAGTTAGTCGAGCATCGCCGACCAGGCCGGCGATGCGCCAAGTGTCCTTCTCCATCGCCGGTTTGACCTGCCTCTTCACCATTCATGCTATGTAACTTTAGGCGATCAAAATATGTGTCGTTAATACAATCGGCTGTCTGCTGAAGGTCCATTACCATCGCCGAGTTGGATTTTCCCCAAGGCTGGCATGCTGTAACTTTTTGCGAGCTGAAGTATTATTCGGCTAGTCGCCGAGTGGTCTTGGTGATCTTCAACTTTCATTATCTTCAGCTTTTTCAGCTTTTCCACTCCTTTTTTCCTGGTAATGTCCTTGCCTTGCTCCTATACCTTCATAGCTGCAAATTAGCATTGAAACATCAGTTTATAGTACAAAATAGGTATCGAGGACACTAAAAATATGATTATCAAGCCCTAAATGAGTCGAAATTCCAAACTCATCAGTTCCATCCTTCTTCCTCACAAATAGAACATGAGCACCCCATGGAGACACACTAGGGTGAATGAACAACCCTTTACTTAACAAGTCCTGCAACTGATTCTTCAATTCTTTGAATTGTGCTAAAGCCATGCGATAAGGAGAGATAGTGATGGGCTTGGTGCCCGACTCTAAATCAATAGCAAAATAAATATCCCTATCTAGAGGAACACCTAGAAGATAAGTAGGAAAAATATCCAAAGACTCTCGAACCACAGGCACAAAATCTATGGGAGGTGGCTCAACACTAGTATCTTGTACCACAGACACAGAATCCATAGGACAAAAACCCTTTATCAACCAATCTTTAAGCTCAAATGAAAGAGATAACTTTGCTATGGTAAGAACCACTAGCACCCGTCCACTAAAGTCTCAAGGTACCCGTCATAGCTAAGGTCATAGTCTTAGCATAACAATAAAAATAACATTATGCGGGGAGAGACAATCCACACCCAAGATAATATCAAAGTCTTCCATCCCCAGAATGATTAACTCTACCCAAGTATCATAAACAGCCAAAGAAACAAGACATGATCAATACACTCGATTCGCCACTAAGGATTCACCGACTGTTGTAGAAACATGAATAGGCACATGTATGCTACCAAACATTATATAATATCTAGTAGCAAAATAGGTAGACATATAAAAAAAAGTAGACCCTAGATCAAACAATATAGACGCATGTCAATGTCAAACTAAGATGATACCTATAATCATATAATCAAAAGTCTCAGCCTCAGGACTCCATAGAAATGAATAACACTGTCCCTCTCGACCATTAGTCTGAGTAGTACCCCAACCTTCACCCTGCTGAGCTGTAGCACCCCTACTAGAAGCGCTACCGTCTCTATCGAACTAACTTATTCCTCGACCCCTGGTCGGAGGTGCTAAATCTATAGCTGGAGTAGCTGAATCGGTATGCTGGGCTCCTGAGTGAGTCTGCAAAGGAAACTGCCGAATGATATGATATGGATCCCTACACCCATAACAGGACCTCGGTACAGATTACTGTTGTGACAGACCAGATGAGCTACTATGTCCTACCTCATCCTAAACCATAGGACCCTCGAGATGTCTGCCCACTTTCAGCTGTTGGCATAGATGCATGGACAACCCCACGACACTAAAAGGAGCTATGACCTCTATATGAACATCTTCTTCCAGATAAGGTACCAGAAAACTGATCAGAAGGAAGCCTAGAAAATCCTCTATAACCATCAACTCCACCTTCTTGGCGGTACTCACAAGGGAATGGAAAGAAAGCCCTTCTCTAGTTGCTCAGAACACATAAGACCTAGTGGATAAAGTCAAGCCAATCAGAAACATGTGGACTCTCTCTACCTCATGCGGAACAATTGTAATGGCATGCCCATAAAAATGGGCCTCATACTCAGTCACAGACATAATGCACTATCTATGTCTCAAACTTTAGTCAACTCTCCTCCCTCATGCTTCAAGGGATGAAACAGTCTTAGAAAACACTAGAGAATGTATCTCACTCTGCCAGAGGAGATCCAACTGGTCTAAACCTCACATAAGTCCTCCACCACTCTCTAACAGGTCCACAGAGCTAAACTGCAACAAAATGAACACCATGAGCATCCATTATACATGTCGCCTCAAACATCTCATGCCACAAGATAAAGAACTCATGAACATCCTCACTCTTACCACCCAAAAAACTAGGGTGGTTTTATCTTCTGAAACTTCTCATAACACTGTTGATCAGCCATTGTCAGAATAACCTCAGGAGCAATATGTGCACCAACAGCCGGTGCAGAGACCACTAATGGCTGACCCAACTGATCCTGGAGCCTGCTGTTGACCTAGGGTGTCATTACCTAAAGTATACCCTAGGAGTCACATGACGTGTAGAACCCCGAAAGGCCCTACACTACCCACTTAGCATACATTATACAAGATGATAGAAATAATGATTTCAAAGTGACTGTCTTATATCATAAAAGAGTTTTGACAAAAGTGAAAGTCTAACACAGTCTCAACAAGCCATTTATTACATGAAGAGAAAGTGATTGGGACATAGCCCACACATCACATACAAAGTTTAAAAACTATAATAAAGAAAGCAATAAATTGTCTCGATCCTTGAAACATGAGAACTCACCAATCCTTGAGTGCAAAAAGATTTACTAGCCACGAGTGTGAGAGGTAGGAGCGTCGGACCCTTCATAGGTGAAACAATGTTGGAACAAGTATGCATTAGTACATGGAATGTACTAAGTATGATAGAAATGCATAAGAGCTATGAAATTATGCTAAAAAGGGCTTTCCATGACATGCAATGACAATGGTAAATCATAAGATAAAAGGTTAGAAAATATTAGTCGTAATCATGGTCAATGCAAGTGTCACGACCCAGGGGTACCCCCTAGATGTAACATCGCGTATAGAACCCCGAAGGACTCGATACAGGTCACTTAGTACTCATAACATAAGCAATAGAACAATAAGAGTAAAACACATTTCATGTCTCAAAAAGTTTTTCATAAAATAAAGCAGAAGTCTAGACACTTTGTCTCATCATAGCCATCTATTACAATATCAAATGAAATTGGGTCTAACCCATACAACATGTCCAAAAGGAAAAGTACATGAAAGAAACTAAACATAGGAAAATCCGTCCTCGAACCATGAGAACTCACCAAGCTCGGGAAAATAATCAAATCTAAGCTCTAGCCACAAATTTGACCACCTTGAGTACCAGACCCTACATTTAGGGAAAATGTAGGCAATAGTATGCGTTAGTACAAAAGTGCACTAAGTATGATAACTATGCAGGAGAATATTTAAAACATGCTAAAAGGGATATTTCATTTCAAAGCATGCAATTCACCAAGTAAAACATGATATAAAAGGTTAGAAATCATAAGTCATAAAACATAGGCAATATAAGTCACCATCATCTTTAAAACCTTTGAAGTCATATACAAAGCTTCTTCAAGTAACCATAGTTCATTATTCATGTTCTTGTTCTGGTTGTGGGAATAAGCCTTAACCGACATGAGACCATGTGAGCTATAACATGATCACCCGGTGTTACCCACACCGAAAAGGGTTATCCTACTTGCCTAAGGTAGAACCATGGTTTGTTAGCTTAGGTGGATCAACTAGCTAAATATCCTACGGGGGCACGTAATTTATGGGATAAAAAAATTGTTACTAAAAACCCTAACATTCTACGGAGGAGCTTCCATCTCAAGAGATTGTTTCTAGAGTAGTTATTTCTTACTTAACTTTATTACTCATGAAAGGGTTTCCTTGGCCTACCGATTCAAGTTAGTTCATTAGGATAGCTCATTAGATCATGCGTGAGAAAAACCTTTTACCGTCCATGTCTACATGTAAGTATTAGATTTAATTAGGTGAGAAAACCTTTTAACTTAGAAACTTCATTATGTGAGAAAACCTTGCACATCATGTTCATTATGTGTTCATGAGAATAGCCTTTCAATCAACACAACAACAATATCATAATCTTTGACACTTCACTCTCAAAGTATCCTTAAAGCATTACATAGATTTCATAAAGACATGCATAATTTCATACTTTGCCCTTTCAAGGTTCAAAGCTTACTTTCAATCAACACGTCTAGAATTCAAGCATTAGACATGGATTTCATTATGATTCATGTGATTCTATCACTTCATGCATAAATTCATAACATTCCTCTTTCATCAACTAAGACCCACAACATAAGATCACAATTGAGAAATATGGGAATTTCATGGGTTCTTTGGGATACATCATAAAAATCCTAGGAAAGCATCAATTCTTGCTTAACATATAATAATTCAACCATTAGAATCAAGTTTGAAAGGAACCCATGACTTTTGAATCAAACCCTAACAATTGGAGATTTCTATCTCTTTTAAAATTGAGATTTTGAAGGAACTCCATGGATGGAAGATGTCCATGGATGAAAGCTATCATACCTTAACAAAAAAGCCCAAATAAATTGACGTGTAAAAGCTTGCTCTTGAAACCCTAGCTTGAATCTCCTTCTTCTTCTTCTTCCTTAATTTTCTATAGAGAGAAATATTTTGAGAGGATGAACTTTGGGGAAATCTTTTGGGTTTTGGAAAAATATGACTTTATTGGGTGAGTTTTAGAGTTAAAAAGACTTATATAGGTGTACTAGGCTTAGGCAAAACGACCGCACTTTAATCTAACTCAAACCGGAATTACCTAAATTACCATTCACTTGGCAGTGCACTGTGCATTCTCACGGAGGGCTCCACAAGTCGTGATCCTCACCGCTGGTCATGGTCCCTCTCGTGGTCATGGACCAGTGACTAAGCCACTTTTACCTGCCCCTAAGAGTTGAAGGCATCTCCACGAGCCTTCCTATGAGCCATGGTCTTCACCACTGGCCGTGAAGTGGCTCGTGAAGTTGAGCCCAACTTGGGCAGCCCTTGGGGAGCTACTGCCTAGCCACCACAGACCACACCGCTGGCTGTGGTCCTCACCACTGGCCGTGGTGGTGGTCGTGAAGGTGGGGGAAGTGCTTGGGGAAGCTTGGGCAGCCTTGGTTCCTTACCCTTGGCCCTTACCCTCTTTCTTTGCTTGAACCCTCACACTAAACCCTAGGTTAGCCTACTAGTTTCCAGTGTGTCACATTATCTCCCCCTTGTGAACATTCTTCCTCGAATGACGTTCTAGATACCTTACGGACATAAAGACTCAAGAATAGCAACCCATCATGCATGCAACATCATAAAATGCACATAATCAAGGAGGAAACATCAACTCCAAACTCAAACATACTCAATGCCTCACAAGAAAGTAGGAACTACATCTAACAATCCATTATGCATGAAATTTCAAAATTTCTCATATTCTTAGGAGCAATTACCTCCTCCAAGCTAAAAGTATGCTCAACACAATCTCACAGAGCCTTTATGCAATTCACTTTCAAATAGCATAGCTAAAACATGTTCATCAATTCATCTCATGAAGCATATAGGCAAATCATACTTAATGCACAACAACATGAGGAAAAATCAATCATATAACTCATTTTCTTTCAAAACATAAGCTTCTATGAACATGCATAACTTAAGGAGACCATGGGACACATAAAACACAGATGACTCCAAAACATAAAATAAACCAAGAGGAACTCATCATCTCAAACTAGAGTAGGAGTAGAAGGAAAGAAATGAGGATATTGGAACATCATATCGGCCTCGGCCTCCTGAGTAGCACACTCAATTAAATGATTCGTCTACAAAACCTTAACGGAAGCAACTTCCTTGTTCCTCAATTTCTTATCTTGCAGGTCTAAAATATCAATCGGGACTTCCTCATGAAAAAGCCTTTCATCAACTCCCAACCCTTCTAGAGTAACTACTGATGTCGGATCTCCAACACACTTCATGGAAAACCGGGTGTACAGATGCCAACTCCTTAGGCAAGTTTAACTCATAGGCAACCCTACCAACACGTCTCAAAATCTCTTATGGGCCTACAAAACGGGGATTAAGCTTTCCTTTCTTAGCAAACCTTATTACACCCTTCATAGGTGATATTCTCAAGTATAACCCAAATTATGAACATTAGGGACACTCAAACGACCTTGCTATCCAAGAACGCCATCTCCCCCTTGGGAGGAAGCCTCTACTAATTTCTTAAGTACCGCTTCTTTCAAGTCAACCAACATCGGATCAAGTCCTTTCTTAGGTTTCACACTCATCACATAAGACGATTCAGACCCATTGTGAACCAAACACCACCCTTGGTGGAGTCCACTAATTGAACACCTACTCGAGCCAACCTATGAACATCTCGAACCAAATATTTCTTTTATTCACTTATATGAGCCATACTACCCATAGATAATCAACTAAGAGCATCCCCTACCCCATTACCTCTATCGGGGTGATAAAGAACACTCATGCCATAATCCTTCAATAATTCTAGCCACCTTCTTTGGCGAAGATTCAAATCCTTTTGACTAAACACATATTGTAAACTCTTGTGACCGGTAAACATATCTACATGTACTCCATATAAATAATGCCTCCATATCTTTAAGGCAAAAACAACCGCCGCTAACTCAAGGTCATGGGTAGGATAATTCTTCTTATGGATTTTAAGTTGCCTTGAAGCATAGGCAATCACTTTGTCATTTTGCATAAGCACACATCCCAACCCAACTCTAGAGGCATCATAATACACCATAAAACCATCCATTCCTTCTAGTAAGGTCAACACCCGAGTGGAAATAAGTCTATCTTTCAACTCTTGGAAACTTTTCTCATAAGCTTTCGACAACACAAACTCAGCCTTCTTTTGAGTCAAAGCCGTCAAAGGAGAAGCAATGGAAGAAAATCCCTCAACAAACCTAATATAATAACCAGCCAAACCCAAGAAGCTTCTAATATCCAAAGGAGTTAGAGGTCTAGGCCAACTCTTGACCGCATTTGTCTTCTTAGGATCTACCTCAATACCCTTACTAGACACAATATGCCCAAGGAAAGCTACGGACCTTAACCAAAATTCACACTTGCTAAACTTTGCAAAAAATTGTTGGTCCTTAAGAACTTGAAACACAATCCTCAAGTGGTCCATATGCTCATTCTAACTTCTCGAATAGATCAAAATATCATCAATGAACATAATCACAAACATGTCAAGGTATTGTCTAAACACCCAATTCATCAAGTCCATAAAGGCTGCCGAAGCATTAGTCAACCCAACCGACATTACCAAAAATTCATAATGACCATACCGGGTTCTAAAAGCCGTTTTTGGAATATCCTTACCTCTCACCCTTAATTGGTGATAACCCGACCTAAGGTCAATCATAGAGAAATAACTAGCCCCTTGAAGTTGGTCAATACCAAAAATCTAATTCCCTCACCCTAACTAGGTGGTAAAATCAACCTTTAGCCATCATCCTTCTAACCTTCATGTAAGGAACAACTGGCCTCTTGACATAGAACTTCCCCCTTCCTCTCTAGGATAGGCTTATTGGAAATTGAAATATGACCACACAAGTTCTACAATCAATAGAAACATAACAATAGTGCAACCAATCCATACCCAATAATAACATCTAAATCTAACATGTCAAGCTCTACCAAATCAACAAGAGCAACTTTATGGGATAGGGAAAACAGGGGACTTTCTATAAACCCTCTTAGCCACAATAGAATCACTTACAAGAGAAGAGACAGAAAAAGGTTCTAACAACACATTTGGAAGAACATCAAACCTCATAGCCACATATGGTGTCACAAAAACAAAGTAGCACTGGGATCTAATAGCATAAACAATCCAATTGAAAACTTTCTACATACTGGTAGCCATATCTGGAGGATACTCTTATTCACCTCTAGCCTAGGAAGCATAGAATCTATCTTGCTTGGGAGCACTAGTACCCGAACCAATTGGACCAGATGAAGGATAGGGTTGAGACCTACGACACTTATCTCCTTCATTTCTAGCAACCGAAGGACAATGCCTTATATTGTGATCCATCTCACCACAACCAAAACAAACATTCGTGTCGGCTAGACCCTCACCCCCATGCCTTCTTCTACACTTAGCACAATACGGCCCTAAAGACCTATTAACACTTCCTTGAGACTTAGGGTTAAAGACCCTCTATTTGTTAAAACTTGGTGGAACCTTAGAAGAACCTCCTCCGGAAAACCT
Source organism: Solanum etuberosum (assembly GCA_029582245.1). Taxonomy (NCBI): domain Eukaryota; kingdom Viridiplantae; phylum Streptophyta; class Magnoliopsida; order Solanales; family Solanaceae; genus Solanum; species Solanum etuberosum. The sequence continues at coordinate 50,216 of JAJONR010004111.1, forward strand.
TTGTTGAAATCTAGGACGACCATGTCCATCGGACCTTCCTTGAGAGGAATTATCATCATCAATTCTATACATCTTTGTTTCTCTAGACTTCTCTTTAAGTTTCTCTTCTTCAATCCTTTGGGCATAAATCATAACACGAGAAATATTCATATCATGATCAAGCATAGCCATACGACATTCTTTTACTACCAAGTCGGACACACCCGACACAAACTTACTCATTCTTGACCTAGGGTCGACCACTATAAGCGGAGCATATCTCGACAATTTAGTGAACACCCAAGCATATTTCTTAACACTCATATTACCTTACCAAAGTTTAATAAACTCAAGTACCCTAGCCTCTTTCATCTCCAAAGGGAAAAACCTATCAAGAAAACCATTCTTAATCCTTTCCCACTCCATGGGACCCGCTTCTACTGGCTTCTCTTCTTTCCATTGGTTGAACCAAATCCGAGCAACACCTTTCAATTGATAAGCGGCCAATTTCTCCTTCTCTACCGGTGTCACTCCCACAAAGTCCAACACCTTAGAGACCTCATCTATAAACTCTTGAGGATCTTCCTCCATCTTTGACCCATAAAATTTCGGAGTTTATATCCCGGCCTGGGTCAGCATTTGAAAACCAAACCTAAGCTTCTCATTATTCACTTGATCGGTCAAAGGACCAACCGGAACTTGAGGAGCTTGAGGAGGAGCTCCTTGATCGACATTGTCACCCTCAATTCAACTAGTGAAAGCTCCTTGATTAGTCATGTCCTGTAGAACACCGGGTAAGGATTAAGAGAGAAAGACCTTATAGAGTTAAACTCTATCGCACGACTTAAGAGTAACGAAAGAAGTGGATTATCCTAATCATCTTGTATCCTGTCATTCATAAATGTGGTGTGATTCACACTCATGAACAAGACTCTACTAGACGTGGCTTATGATACATCATCCTAGGACCATTCTAAACCTTGTGCTCTGATTACCAAGTTTGTCACGACCCAGGGGTAACCCTAGATGTGACATGGCGTATAGAACCCCGAAGGACTCCATACAAGCCACTTAGTCCTCATAACATAAGCAATAGAAAAATAAGAGTAAAACACATTTCAACTTTCAAAAAGTTTTTCATAAAAGAAAGTGGAAGTCTAGACACTTTGTCTCATCATTGCCATCTATTACAATATCAAATGAAATTTGACCTTGCCCATAACATGTCTAAAATGGAAAGTAAATGAAAGAAACTAAACATAGAAAAATCCATCCTCGAACCATGAGGACTCACCAAGCTCAGAAAAATAATCAAATCCAAGCTCTAGCCACAAAATTGACCACCTTGAGTACCGGACCCTACATTTGGAAAAAATGTAGGCAGGAGTATGCGTTAGTACAAAAATGCACTAAGTATGATAAATATGCATGAAAACATTTCAAACATGCTAAAAGGGACATTTTATTTCAAAGCATGCAATTCACCAAGTTAAATATGATATAAGAGGTTAGAAATCATAAGTCATAAAACATAGGCAATATAAGTCACCATAATCTTTAAAAGCTTTAAACTCATATACGAAGATTCTTGAAGTAACCATAGTTCATTGTTCATGTTCTTGTTATTGTTGTGGGAATAAGCCTTAACTGACATGAGACCATGTGAGCTATAACATGATCACCCGTTGTTACCCATACTGAAAAGGGTTGTCCTACTTGCCTAAGGTAGAACCATGGTTTGATAGCTTAGGTAGGTCCACTAGCTAAATATCCTACGGGGGCACATAGTTTATGGGATAAGGAGATTGTTACTAGAAACCCTACATTTCTACGGAGGAGCTTCCATCTCAAGAGATTGCTTCTAGATACCCGACCTTTCTACGGGAGAGCTTCCACCTCAATACAATATCCACTCGGTGCTAAGCATTAAATCCGATGGAGTAATTATTTCTTACTTAACTTCATTACTCATAAAAGGGTGCCCTTGGCCTACCGATTCAAGTTATTTCATTAGGATAGCTCATTAGATCATGCATGAGAAAAAGTGAAGGAAGCCACGTACTAGCGAAGGAAGCCACGTACTAGAAACGAAATCTATGTTCCTCGGTATCTGCAAAAACAACACGCGGAAACTTTGTACTAGCGAAGGAAGCCACGTACGCAAAGAAAAAGTGAATAAAAGAAAGTTTCCTAACGGTATTCATAGCCTCTCGAAGATAAGTACAAACGTCTCCGTACCGATCCTCGAGACTCTACTTATATTTGACTTATACATAAATGAGACCTATGAACCTGACTCAGATACAATTTATCAGTGCCCAAAAAATTGACGTGATGGTACTCCTCTATTCCCACCTAGACAAGTCACCCTCAACTAAACTGAACGAAATAAAAGAAATGCGGAAAATAAAGCAAGAATAACATAAATGCGGAAAACTTATTTATTCTAAAATATAACCCATAAACCTGGTTGTCAGGATGACAAGAAACTACCTCTTAAAGTCCTTTGAAAGACTCGAATATAGAAGAAGAAGATCACACAGGTCCGGTCTCGGAACTTACACAAGTGTAGAAGCAAGGAGTGAGTACCAACCAACACGGTACTCAACATGTAACCTAATGAACATGGCAAAACTAGATAGAAAATGAGTTCTCCTTTTATCCCAATTAAATCTCCTCAACCTACAACCTGCACATAAATCAACCCAACCTAACATTTCATAATACACAATTCACAAGGCTTAACAGTCACAAGTTCAATAGTCACAATTCAAAAGCGAATAAGTATCAAGTATGATAATCACAAGTATCGAGTAGATCAATCAGAAGAATCAAATAGATCAATATCAAGTATCAAGTAGATCAATCATAAGTATCAAAATGCATCAAATCACAATAGTCAAACTCTTACCAGAACCATTTCCCTTCGGCACAATATCACTAGCGAAACTATTTCCCTTCAGTATATTCATCACATATATCATTACAGTGTACAACAATCAATGCAAATAAGAAATTTCACACCATAAGAAAGAGACAACAACTCAAGCAATTCAAATCAATAATAATTCCATCACATCATTTTATCAATCAACACAATAAGGTCCACAACAAGGCAATTCACAAAGCATTATAATCAACACATTGTCTTTTTCAATAATCTTTTTTTATTCATTAAGATTAATCAAGTTGAACAATGAACCCATCACCTCATTCCTGGTACTGCCCAACACATACAATGAAGGGAAATACACAATCCTACTAATTTTACAAGGTTTAGAAGATCACTTGCCTCAATTCAATCAAAAAGTCAATCCAAGGCTTAAGTCTTTCCTTTTCGAACAATTTCCAAAGTCACACAATCAAATTCAATCATGTAATTACAATAATATTCCGAAAATAGCAATACCCGTATCATACACTTTGAAAAATTGGTCAATCAACTCAAAAACTCAATTCTGAAAATGAGGTTTGAATCCGAAAATCCTTACTTGAAAATGTTACCCTAGAAATTTGGAACTCATTGGTGAGAAACAATTCGAAAAAGGATTTAATATCAGTTCACAGTCACCATTTTAATTTAGAATTCAAGTTCATAAAAAACCTTGCCATTTGCCAATCAAAATCTCAAGTTTTGATGTTAAAATCCATAAATAATCAAAGGAAATTGAAGTTTTTGGGTCATAAAGCTTACCCAAAGGATTTAGCTCAACAAAATATCTTCAGAATGACCTCCATGGGGTTTTACAAAGTTCAAAAAATGGTAAATGGGAGTTGAACCCCAATAATCTTGCTCAAAAACCTCTCTCAGATGGCACAAAAATCTCAGCCTTTGTGATTGCGAACGGAGCTTCGCTTTTGCGTAGGTCTCAAAAGCGAACAATTATTCGTGAAAGTGAGGGTCTGGACAAGGGAACCCTTCATGATTGCGAAAAGGTCTTAACTAACGCAACCATCGCGATCGCGAAGGCCTCTTTGCGAATGCGGGTCCTGTAGAGACCAGAAATACAACCAACTGAAAAATCATCAAATGGACTCTCGAGATTCATTCAGAATCCCCTACACACAAACCATATAGATAAATTGAATAAACTCGACCCTCCAGACTCAATAGAACCTTCGAAATATGAATTTGAATTCGTGTTGACCTGACATCCGTGAAAATAACAAGAATCTAACATAATGCCTAGAAAGGCTAAAACAAGCTCGGGACCTTTAAAAATTTAAACAAGACCTTACTTAGGCCTAAAATTATCCCCGAATCCAAAGGAACTCTCAAAATTCTGATTGGAGAATTCGAACCCCGAATGTTGATCAAAGTCATTCCAAGGCTAAAATTTCATAAATTTCCAATTAGGACCTCAAATCCTCAAAAAAAACTCCGAATCTAAAATCAACAACTCTCTTAGACCAATTTCCACATTTTAGATTTGATGGAATCTACAAAATTTAATTCCGATACTAGAAACTCTAAAAGATACCAAAAACCATTTTTAAGCAACTTTAGCCTTCCAAACTCAAAACTTACTAAATTCACAACTTTCACACAAAGTTCAAAACAAACTTTCAAATCTCAGCCAGAAATGACTTAGGGCCAATATTGGGAGGGGTGAAACGATAATTTTATGAAAATTTCTAAAAATAACTCACTAAGTCATTACAATATATTTGCCTAAGAATATTCTTGTCAACATATAATTAGTTCAGTTTTTATGTATTTTCTTTAAATAATAAAAGTTAAACTGTGATTTTGAAAAGCATACTCCAAGATACTGATTTGATTCAAAATAAAGTATTTATGTATTTTATTAAAATTATAAAAGTTCAACTATGATTTAAGAGAATACGTGTAACCAATTATGTTGATCTAGTTCCAAGTCAAATATTCATGTATTTTCTTAAAATGTTAAAAGTTCAACTGTGATTTTTGAAAGCATACTCTATGAAGCATATTTGGTTCCAAATGAATTCTTTATGTATTTTCTAAAAATGCTAAATATTGAATTATGATTTTGGAGAGCCTAACCAATAAAATTGAGTTGTTTTCAAGTAAATTCTTCATGTATTTTTTTAAAATGCAAGGATTCAAACGGTTATTTTGAAAAACACAGTCCAAGAAGTATTTTTTGTTCTTAGTAAAATTTTCATGTATTTTATTCATTGACAAACGAGCTCTCTTATCTCTCATTCTAGCTTTCCTACCATATATTTCATTCATGGACATTCTTACTGATGGTTAAGCATTCGCGAGGTTGATCATGCCATTTTTCTTACATTCTCATTTCAATTTTCCATGTTACATCACCCTAAAATCTCTCGACCTAACTCTAATTCTATTTCTCCTATTCTTACTAATGGTTATTGAACTACATTGAATCTAGTTATAACCATAAAAAACCCTATTCCCCGTCAAGCAGTCTTGCAAATTTTAGCTTTTCTAGCAACGCAGATCAAAGTTTGAACTATGAATAGAAACTCTACGCAATGATCTCCCAGATCTAATAAATATTTTTTTCATCAATTCCTATCAATACAGACACAGTGGAAAATTGATAGGTCATAGTAAAATGGACTAAAGAAGAAATAATAAGATTAACATGATTACAACATGATCTAATTCAGCAATTAGAAAGGATAATATACTCCAAGCCTCCGAGAGAGGGAGAAGAAGACTACAGGCTTCCAGCTTCTTGGGTCTCTTATGACGGTTAAAAATGAGAGTAGTTATTGATTATTTTTAAGTACCAGCTTCTATGTTGAAGAAGAATTTGATACAAGTACAAATACATGATTTGAGTATGTTTTCAATATGAAACTAAGTCGTAAAAGTATTATTACTAGCGGGGAGTTTTACTAACACTTTATTAACAACTACTTTATATTCTTAATTAAATTTTACATCAATAAAAAAATATCTTAAACAATGATTAATTTAGTTACATGTGACGCCTCAGTTTATCGCTTTAAAATATATTAAACCATCTTATTAAAATAACAAAACGAGATGCTCAGAAGTAATTTCTTTAAATACTTATTCCACCAAATGATTGTTGAATGCAAACATTTACTGATAAAAACTTTCACCCTTATTAGATACTTGAAAATAAATGAGATTTTCAGATATAAGGACATACATATTTTTTTATATTTTGAATACATATTTTATAGAGAGACAAGAAATTTAGTTAATTCAATAAATCAAAATGTTCAAATAATATATATGTCTAATAAAAATTAAACACAGGTATGTCTATCTAGAGAGAAGGAGAAATCCAGGATATATGACTAAAAATAATATTCAAAAACATATCAAATCTTACACATATAATACTTTTGTTTGAACGATAGTAGATAACTTTTTACTGCTAAAATAAAATAACTTTAACATATAACCATAACAAATAACATAATAATAAGAATAGATAAATCATAAGCTAAAAAAAACATTGTTAAAAAATAAAATATTATGTGAATAACATTGACTCAATAATAAATTACAAAATGCGTAATAAAAATAATTTTTTTGGGTGTCCATCATTCTTCTCTCCAGCATTTCCATTACCTTCTGCTGACTTTTTGTTCATGAAGTTGTTTCATTATTTCTGAAACTTTAGCCTTCATAAGTTCAACTAGATTTATTATACCTTTAAGTTCTTCAACATCAAGTTCATAGAAACTCTTTTCTTCAATTATTTCGTTGAACAATTCCATTCTTTTCTCCTCATTCTTTTGCTTCATTGCCATAATGTTTTCTTCTAGGGACATCATCATATCTTCAAGATAGGGTTCAAGGTTAACTTGATTTTTCATCCTCAAAATTTTTGTATAACCTAAATACTTCTTTATTTTTTTCCTAACTTAAATTTTACGGAAAATCAAGTAACTTTGCCTTAATAAAAATTAATAAACCAAAGTTATAATCGAGTAGAGTTGATAGCTTGTGTGGTATCTTGACCAAGCTTGTTATACTTTTATAAAGGAGGTAGTTTCTATCACATTTTTCTAATCCCCTATTATTCTCAAGATTCCTCCTTGTTATATTTTTGAATTACAAAATACACACTTTCTTTGGGAGAGAAGACCAAATGATAGAGCAAGCTAAATGAGGAGTAGGAATTTATTTATAGATTCCTAAGAATATTATTATTGTCATATATTTAGTTCAGTTTTTCATGTATTTTCTTAAAATGACTAAAGAAAAACTATGATATTGATCTGCATAGTCCATGATGCTGATTTGATTCTAAATAATTTCTTTATGTATTTTCTTACAATGATAAAAATCAAACTATAATATTGAAAAGTCTAATAAATGATTTTAATCTAGTACCAAGTCAATTCTTCATGTATTTTCTTAAAATGCTAAAAGCCCAACTGTGATTTTGAAAAACATACTACATGAAGGAGATTTGGTTTCAAATATATTCTTTATGTATTTTCCTAAAATGCTAAATGTCCAAATATAATTTTGGAGAGCGAAGTTGATCGTGTTTCAAGTGAATTCTTCATGTACTTACTTAAAATTGAAAAAAATTAAACTGTTAATTGAAAAACATAGTCTATAAAGTAAATTGGGTTTCAAGTCAATTATTCATCTATTTTATTTATAGACAAGTGACCATTCTTCTCTCTCAGGCAAGCCGTCCTACCCTAGATTCCATTCATCTATATTTTGGGTGATTGTTAACCATCCCTGAGAGTTGATCATGACATCTTCCTTACATTATCTTTTCAATTTACCATGTCGTGCTATCCTCAAAGCTCTCGACCTGACCGTAATTCTTCCCATACTCTTACTAGTGGTTCTTCAATTATTATTTCAAGGCATTCTTCATTTAATCTTGTCACGAACCAAAAATGGTCGTGATGAAACTCGTCTTATACCATAAAGACAAGTCAACCTAAAACTCAAAAATACAATAAAAATATGAAAATAAACTATCAATAACATAAGTGAAGAAAACATAGTGAAACTGAATTAATACTCCAAAATCTTGGTTTTCACGTGTACAAGTCACTTAAGCATTTATAACACCTCAGAAGTTGAAAAGTCAAAAAGGAAAGAAAGATGCAGAAATTAAGCTGAAACACTGAACTATTTGTCCTATCTACAGACCGTAGGAATTCCTACGGGTCGTAGAAAGGCAATCCTAGAAGGTTGGGTTGAGTTTTGGAATTTCAAGTTCCTGAAGTTTGACCTACGACTTTACAGGATGAACCGTATGATGCTTGAGGGGTCATAAGATTGATCCGTAAGATTGATTCAGAGATTTGATTAGGGACCTCAGTTCCAATAAAGGATTTGACGAGCCATCATTTATTCTATATATTGTAGGGTGGGTTCGTAGAAGGGTCTCAGACTTAGTGACATTTTGTAGTGAAACTTATGCTCTACAGATGAGGTCTACACACAGTAGAAACTTCGACGGACCGTAGAATGGTCTCGTGGGAAATGATTGAATTTTTGGATTTCTAAAGTTGGTTCTATGGTTGACAAGGATGGGCCATAGGAATTCGTACAGGCCATAGGTCAGAACCGTATAACTGTCTGACAGTTATTTTAAAAGGGTATTAGAGACTTTTTCTATGCTCCTACTACCTATACTACTTCATTTTACCCCTATTTCTAAGTCGTATAACTACCTTTCTACCTAAAAGTTTCCCCAACCCTCTCATTCAATAAAATCCCCAAATCCTCAAATCCTCTTCAAAGTTTTCTTCAAAAATACTCTCAAGATTAAGGAAGAAGAACATAGGCTTTCCAAGTCAAGTCTCCTTTATCACTATTGATTATAGGGTTTGATTCTCAAGGTATGTAGGGCTCAAATAGAGTAGTCTCTAGTAGCAACCTCTAGTTCCAAACTACGTGCCCCCATAGGTTTGCCTTAAACGGCCTAACTAGTGGATCAACATATAGCATGTAATAAGATACGAAGTTCTGCCTTGGCAAGTAGACTCTCCCTTCTGGATGTGTGAGTTACATCAGATTCCATGTTATGGATCGCATGGTCTATTGTGGGTTAAAGCTAATATCTCAGAAAATGAATGAAGTTGTCCTTAATGATTTTATCAAGCTTTCCTTACATTTTAAGATACATTTTAATAATTTATGATTCTTCTTAAATGATTTTATCATGTTTATCTTGGTAATGCATATCATGTTTTCGATTATGCCCTCTTATGATCATGTTTCATTTTTTATTGTATTTCTCTCATACTTAGTACATTCAATGTACTAATTCATACTTGTGCCTACATTGTTTCACTAATGTAGGGAGTGATGATTCTTCTACCTTCGTTCGTAGCTAGTTAAATATTTTAGAGAGACTTGAAGACTTGGTGAGTCCATACTCTGAGGACGATGTTGCCTTTATTGCTTTCTTTTGTCTTTATGTTTCGAATGTTGTATGTGGTGTATGTGTTACGTCCCGACCACTTTTTGATGTACTAGAAACGCTTATCAAGACTATGTTGGACTTCTGCTTTAATGTTAAACTTTCCCCTATATATGAGATTCTCTTGCTTTTCTCTACTATGTTGTGTATATTCTTGTCAAATGACTTGTGTAGGGCCTTACGGGGTTTTATACACCATGTCACACCTAGGTTATACATTGGGTCATGAAGAACTTCGTATTTAGAGTACAAGATTTTAAAAAAGGTCCTAAGATGTCTGACAAGCCGAGTTGAGTAGAGTCTTCTTTATAAGTGTGAAGTGTGCCACATTTATGAATATGAGGCTACAAAGTGTTTAGGAAACTTCACTTCTTTCATTACTCTAAAGTCCTGATATAGAGTTTATCTCTATAAAGGTCCTTCTCCTAAATCCTTTTCTATCCTTTACAGGATATGGCCCCTCTAAGAGCTTACGTAAGAAGGAATGAGCATGAGAATGTGGAGCCCAAGGTTCATTAAGTTCTGGTCGAACCTTTGGACGAGCAAGTGACTCATGCCAAATTTTGAGCCGCTTTCAAAGTATTGGCTCAAGCCATGAAGACCCAAGCAAATAGAGAGGCCAATGCTCCCATGAACCCAAATATGGATACGACGACGGTAAGGATAAGTGACTTCACTAGGATAAATCCTCCAGAATTTCATGGGTCTAAGGTTGATGAGGATCCTCAAGAGTTCTTTGATGAGGTGTATAATATAGTAAGTATAATGGGATTGAGTACAGTTTAAAAGGTGAGTTGGTCGCTTATCAACTCAAGGGTGTTTCTTATGTATGATTTGAACAATGGAATAATGAGAGGGCTGTTGATATTGGGAGAAATTTAAGGGAGATTTTCTTGATTGTTTCTTTCCTCTTGAAATGAGAGAAGCGAAAGTGATTGAGTTAATTACACTCAGACAAGGAAATGAGTGTGAATGAGTATGCTTTAAAGTGCACTCGATTGGTTAAGTATGCTCCAATTATGGTTGCCGACTCTAGGGAAAGGATGAGTAAGTTTTTGTTGGGAGTGTATGAATTGGTCGTCAAAGAATGTCGCACCTCAATGTTAATCAAGGAGATGGATATCTCTCGTTTGATGATACATGCCCAAAAATTTGAAGAGGAAAATTTCAAGGAAAGGTCAAGAGATTCCAAGAGGGAAAAGACCGGTAATAGTGAATTTTCTCATTCTAGGTCCGGTGGACATGGACATCCCTAATTTCGGCAACAGTTTTCTAGTTTAGGATCCTCTAACGCTCCGACTCCTAAGTTCAACAAAGATAGGGTGTCTAACCCTTTGCATTAATGATGGTGGTATTGGATGTTATATCCCCACATGCTCCAAGGTGTGGTAAGAAACATGATGTCAAGTGTTTGGCCAATACAGATGGTTGTTTTGGTTGTGGAAGGAGTGGCCACAAGGTGATGGATCGTCCGTTGCAAGCTAACAAGGGTAAGGATGGTAGGCAAGCTCAGCCTAGTTGTTCTGGTTTGGGTGCTCATAAAAAATAGGCCCTATGCTCTTCAAAACCGATAGGATCATGATAGTTCTTCGGATGTGGTGACCGGTATGTTGAAAGTCTTTCATTTTGATGTATATGTTTTACATGATCTGGGTGCTACCTTATCATTTGGTACTCCTTATGTGGCCATGAGATTTGATGTTGGTCCCGAAATCCTTTCTAATCCTTTTCGTGTCTCTGCTCATGTGGGTGATGTTATTACTGGCAAGAGAATTTATAGAAATTGTCCTATTTACGTTTCTCATACAGTCACTCATGTTGATCTTGTAGAGATTCATATGCTAGATTTTGATATTATTCTTGGGATTTATTGGCTTCATGCATGTTATGCTTCCATAGATTGTAGGACCTGATTAGTCACTTTCAAGGTTCCGAACGAACCTATCATGTCATGGGAAGAGAGAAACAATGTCCTTACGGGTCAATTTATATCTTGCCTAAAAGCTAAGAAAATGATTCTTAAGGGTTGCATTTATCATCTTGTTAGGGTTAGGAATATAGATTTCAAAACCCCTACTGTTGAGTCAGTTCTAATTGTAAATGAATTTTCAGAAGTATTTCCCGATGATCTTCTCGGTATTCCTCCCGAAAGGGAAATAGACTTTGATATTGACCTTCTCCCAGATATGCAGCCTATCTCTATTCCTCCTTACTGTCTAGCCCCGGAAAAACTTAAGGAATTAAAGGATCAATTGAAATATTTGTTGGATAAGGGTTTTATTAGATTGAGTATCTCTCCATGGGGTGCTCTGATGTTGTTTGATTGAAAAAAGTATGGTTTCTCTGAATATATATTGACTATCGACAATTGAACAAGTTTACTATTAAGAATAAGTATCCTATCCCAAGGATCGAGGATTTTCTTGATCAACTCCAAAGAGTGAGTTACTTTTCTAAGATTGACCTCCTGTCGGGTTTTCACCAACTGAGGGTGAAAATGAATGACATTCTGAAGATGACCCTTTTAACTCAGTATGGTCATTATGAGTTCTTGGTGATGTGGTTTGGGTTGACTATTGCCCCGGTGGCATTTATGGATCGGATGAGTAGGATCTTTAAGCAATATCTTGATATATTTGTGATTGTGTTTATCAATGATATGTTGATTTACTCGTGGAGTGAGGATGAGCATGTTTATCACTTGAGGATTGGGTTGGAAATTCTTAAGGACCGTGAATTGTATGCTATATTAAGCAAGTGTGAGTTTTGATTGAGGTCCGTCGCTTTCCTTTGCCATATTGTCTCCGCTGAAGGTATTCAAGTCGATCCTAAGAAAACCGAAGCGGTTAAGAATTAGCCTAGACCTTTGTCCACTTCAAACATATGGAGTTTCTTGGGTTTGTCCAATTACTATACAAGGTTCGTGGAGGAATTTACTCTATTGCTTAACCTTTGTTGACATTAACTCAAAAGAAAGTGAAATGTTTGTGGTCGGAAGCTTGTGAGAAGAGTTTTCAACATTTGAAGAATAGACTCACCTCTGCCCCTATTTTGACATTACCAGAAGGGTCGGATGGGTTTGTGATTTACTGTGATGCTTCACAGATTGGTCATGGATGTGTTTTGATGCAACATGGAAAGGTTATCACGTATGCTTTAAGGAAATTGAAAGTGCATGAATTGAATTATCCGACTAATTATTTGGAGTTGGCGGCAGTGGTGTTTGCTCTAGAGATTTGGAGTCACTACTTTTATGGTGTTCATATACATGTATTCACTGACCACAAGAGTTTGAAATATGTGTTCACTCAAAAGAATTTGAATCTCCACCAAAGGGTGTGACTTGAGTTGTTAAAGGATCACGACATGAGTGACCTATATCATCTCGCAAAGGAGAATTGTAACACCCCGAAGATTTTTCAAGGTATGGCCCAAACCGTTCTTTAGTTGAATGTAAAAATTGAATCAGGTGATTCTTAAATTAATCATATGTGTAAAGGTCATTTCTTTGGTGTTCGAATGGATTTGGATATGACTTAAGGTCACAAGAAACCCTAGCACAAAGTTGAGTTGAAAGCTTCATTACCGATTAAGTTTTGACACAAGATTCTACTTAGGTCAACTTCAAACGATAATATCTCCCAGAACATAATGAATTAGGTGGCCTATGACCTACCAAATTAAAGGTCTTTGAGTCCTCTTTCCAACGCCACCAAGTTTTCCTCATTTCATGTTTGGAGTAAAATGTTATGAGCATGTTACCAAAGACTGTCAAACCCGAGTTTTCTGAGTCTCTGAACGACGACGCCAACCGACGGGCCGTAGGTTGAATGACGACCCGTCCTGTCTGATCGTCGGTAGAGTACTGGGAGTTAACTTTTGGGACCCAAATCTTACGAAACCAACCGATGGGTCGTAAGTCCACCTAGGGGCCGTCGCTTGGACCCGTAAATGGACTTTTGAGCCTTACAAAGACAATATCAATTCCACGGTGGCACCTATGGTCCGTAGGTCAAACCACGAACCGTAGATAGTCCCGTGGACAATTTTTGACAGCTTTTAAAGATCGGTAGTTCAATCTTTTCCCACCCTCTCTAAGCCTAACCCAAGACTTTTTTTTCACCTTATTAAGGTCTAAACAGTGTTAAAACATTATTTTATGTTCTTTAACACTTCAAAGACGTAGAACAAGGATTCAAGCGGCGAAAAGCTAGGATTTCTATCGTTCTTCAAATTTTGTTGATTTCACCAAGAACTTTGTTCTTTCTAGGTATGTAAGGCTATCATAGTGATGGATTGAGTTCGTCCTCACGCGCTACATCTACTTTTTATCGGTAAAGGATAATCTAGGGTTACATCCTTAGTTTTGATAATTCTTGAGATGATTTGTTGTTGAATTCTGAGTTGTTATTCTTAATTTTTGAGTTGCTATATATTATGCATTTGATATTCTTTAGTTGATAATTCATTGCTATTTTTTAGCATGAACCCTATTATTTGAGTATTCACTGAGTTATTGATGAGAAACTTTTTAACCGAATAATTATCTTAATTTGATTTTCTCATAAAGTAAAAAAGTTGTTTTTGAGGAAAGTGTAAAGAGACATTTTGATTAAAGCTTAAGGGTAATTATTGACTCCAAAATTTATCATTTTTACATTGCGAAAAGAGAAACTTTGATTTCTAAACGAGTAATTCAGAGTTAATTTAGAGCAGTTACCTCTTTTAATAAGATGATAGTTGAGCAATTATCTCAAACCAGAGAAAGAGTAATGATTTTACACATTGAGCAAAGGTAAATATTATTGTAATAGTATTGAGCACCGATATGAGGGAGAGTTCAGACAACTCACAGCCCCCCATAAACCATGTTTTGCACCCATGGGTACAAGATCATACTTTTTAGATGAATCCTTAGCGTCTTCCGACAGAGCTTAGTGGATCCACTTAGTTGAGGTGTTCGATGTCCCGGCACAATATAGGATAATTCTGGCAGTGTGGACAAGACGCTGTATCATCACTTAGCTCGTAGTGATGGTTGCCGGCTAGAGAATCTCCCAATAGAGTTAAAGTGTATTTTTATATATCACTGATTATATTAAAGTTCAGAAAATGAGAAAGTATTTTTTTAAAATCTTAATGATTTCACTTCTTTATTTCTTTACATTTAGTCAAGTATATATTTACATCTTTTGCAGTCCTTTCATTTAGTTGTTTTCTATTTAGCTATATTACATACTTGTACATTCAATGTACTGATGTCATTCGACCTGCATCTTTTATGATGCAGATATGGTTTTGATGATCATCAACATGTGTTTCGTTGAGATCACTTTGCGTTTTTGACAACTTTTATGAGCCTCCTTGCTTTCCATAGGATTTCACAATTTACTTTCATGTTATTGTTGAGTTATCGTGGGTCTTGTCCCGAATTCTATTCTAGTATTAGAGGCTTCATAGATAGTTAGAGTTGATGAGTCTCTCAGTATTTCCCTTTTGATTGAGACGTTTTGAGATTTTTTTGCAAAGTATTATTATTATTGAACTTAAGTATTTTCAGACAGTTTGAGTTCAGTATTTACTTGAGTTTGAATGTTCTAAATTCTATATTTAAAGCTTTTTATGATTTAGTAAGTCTTCCGCTAAATAGTCAGCCAGTCCAAGGGTTCTCTTAGGGATCAGAAATGGTTCTCGAGTGCCGGCGACGTCCAGGGTATAGGCTCGGGGCATGACAAGAATGTGGTGGAGGATGCTATTAGTCAGTTATCAATGGGTAGTGTTTCTCATGTTGATGATGATAAGAAGCAATTAGTTCGCGGTGTTCATAGATTGGCCCGATTAGGTGTTCGTTTGGTTTATTCTAATGAAGGTGGTATAGTTGTTAATAATGCTTCAGAATCATCTTTTGTATCAGATGTGAAGGCTAAGCAAGATCTTGATCCGGTATTAATTGACTTGAAGAAGTTGGTTTGCGAAAAAGACATTGAGGATTTTTCCAAAGGCGGAATGGTGTTCTTCGATATCAAGGTTGAATATGTGATCCAAATGTTGATGAGTCAAGGAATTAGATTCTCACAGAAGCTCACAATTCTCGATATTCTATTCACCAGGATCCACAAAGATGTACCATTATTTGTGAGAGGTCTATTGGTGGAATAGGATGAAGAAAGATATTGTGGAATTTGTAGCTAAATGTCCAAATTGTCAACAATTGAAAGTTGAGCACCAGAAACTGGGTGGCTTGGCTCAAAACATTAATATTCTTACATAGAATGGGCAGATTTGAAAATGGATTTCATTACTAGTTTACCCCCGCCTGTGGACAATTTGATTTGATTTGGGTCATTATGGACCGAAAGACGAAATCAACTCACTTCCTCCCTGTTAAGACTTCATTCTCATTGGAGGATTATTCTAAGCTTTATGTTAGGGAAATGTTAAGGTTTCATGATGTGCATTTGTCCATAATTTCCGATTGATGTACTCAGTTTACATCTCAATTTTGAAAGTCATTTCAGAAAGTTCTTGATACTCAAGTGAAACATAGCACGAATTTTCATCCGCAGACTGATGGAAAAGCCGAGCATAAAATTAAAACTTTGGAAGACATTCTATGAGCGTGTGTTATTGATTTCAAGGGAAATTAGGATGTCATTTGTCTTTGATCGAGTTTGCTTATAATCATTCTAGCCTTAGAATGACACCGTATGATGATCTTTATGGTAGGAGGTTTAGGTCTCCTATAAGTTGATTTGAAGTTGGTGAGGTCGCTTTAATAGGGCCTTATTTGGTGCATGAGGTTATGGAAAAATGTTCGGCTTATTGGTGAGAGGTTGAAAACAACTCAAAGTCGATAAATGTCTAATTCTGATGTTAGAAGAAGAGAACTAGACTTTGATGTTGATGATTGTGTCTACTTGAAAACTTTACCCATGAATGATTTAATGATATTTGGAAAGAGAGGGAAGCTTAGCCATCAGTATGTAGGTCCGTATCACATTTTGAGGCCTATCAGCAAGGTTGCTTATGAACTTGAGTTGCCTAATGATTTAGCATCGGTACATCTGATATTCCTTATCTCTTTGTTGAAGAAGTGTTTTGGGGATCCAACGTCTGTAGTGCCTTTAGAAGGTTTGAAAGTTACGTAGAATTTTTCTTATGAAGAGGTTCCAGTGGAGATTTTAGACCGGCAGGTTCAGAAGTTGAGGAATAAAGAAGTTGCTTCTGTGAAGGTTGTTTGGAAAATCAATTACTTGAGAATGCTACTTGGGAAGTTGAAGCTGATATGATGTCCCAGTATCCTCATCTCTTTCCCTCTGCTCCTACTCTAACTTGAGGTATTAGTTCCTCATGGTTCATTCTATTGGATTCATGCGTTTTAAGTCATTCCCATGTTTCCATATGCGTGCATGGTCATGAAAAGTTTATTTTGATGTTATGATTTAACTTGGAGAAATTTTCCATGTTTATGTGCATTTTGACGGGAATTTGCATTCATGTTGGGTTGTTAGTTTCTCTCCTACACTATTCATGCTAGCCTAAGTCCCATTCGAGGATGAATATTCCTAAGGAGGGAATATTGTAATACCTCGTAAGTTGGAATGTCGGAAAGGAATGGAAGATACAAAAAATTGGCTGAAATAGTGAACTACGGGTCCTATCTACGGACCGTAGGAAGTTCTACGGGCCTTAGAAAGGCAATTGTAGAAGTTTGGGTTGAGTTTTGGAATTTCAAGTTTCTGAAGTTTGACTTACGACTTGGTAGGACAAATCATAGGATGCTTGACGGGTCATAGGACTGATCCGTAGGAATGATTTAGAGATTTGATTTAGGACCTCAATTCCAGGAAGGATTTGATGAAACAACGTTTGTTCAACAAGTCGTAGGGTGGGTTAGTAGAAGGGTTCCAAACTCAGTGAAATTTTGGAGTAAATTTTTTGTTCTACGGACCGTAAATACTTCGACGGACCCTATAATGGTTTCGTGGGAAATGATTGAATTTTTGGGTTTCTACAGTTTGTTCTACGGTTGACCAGGACATGCTGCAGGTCAAAATCGTAGCGCTGTCAGACAATTATTTTAAAAGGGTATTTGGGACTTTTCCTATGCACCTAATACCTATACTACATCATTTTATCCCTGTTTATAGATCCTATATCTACTTTTCTACCCCAAAAGTTTCCCTAACTCTCTCATTCAATCAAACTACCAAATCCTCTTCAAAGTTTTCTTTAAAATCCTCTCTCTAGATCAAGAAAAAAGAAGCTAGGCTTTCCAAGTCAAGTCTAATTTTTCACCATTGATTTTAGGTTTTGATCCTCAAGATATGTAGGGCTTTATCAATGGGTTCCATTCACTCATTGAGCCCCAAGGTTTCTCAATTCTCAAAGCTAAATTTCAAATCAATTGAGTAGGTTTTCATTAAATTCTTCATGGGTACAATTTGTTGGATTTCAATTGTTTAATTTTGATCTTATTATGATTCTTTTAACCCAATTACGTACTTTCCAATTATTTTTACATGAACCCATGCATGATACATGATTTTTAACTATGAATCCCAAATTGCATGAATTTGAAGAAAGGCTATGAATCTATGAATAATGTTTTTACTAGATTATGTGTGATTTAAGAAAAGAAAGGTTTTATGATATGGGTTTCTTAAAGATGAGCATCGATGAACTTGTGAAAGGCTTTCTTACGTTTAGGAATCATGATGGGTGAAAGGTTTTCTCACTTAGACTTGATTCAAGATTTAATGAGCTACTTTATGATGTTAGGGTTGGATTAGTATTTGAATTGTGCTTTTCCATGTATGATGATAACTTTATAAAAATAAATATCTCGTTGGGATTTAACTTAGCACCGAGAGAACTTTGAGGTGGAGGCTCAAATACGGTAGTCTCTAATATAACCTCTAGTTCCAAACTACGTTCATCTGTAGGTTTGCCTTAAATGGCCTTGCTAGTGGATCCATTTTAGCAATATTGAATTATACAAAGCTCTACATTGGCAAGTAATCTCTCTATTTTGATGTGAGGGTTACACCGAATTCCATATTATAGCTCACATAGTCTTATTGTTAGTTAACGACAATTATCCCACAAATGAACTATGTTTTCTTCAAAAGTCTTTTCAATGCATTCCTTATGATTTTCAAGTATGCATTGATCTTGTTCATGAATTATGATTTCTCTTTAAAGGTTTTTTTTTTTTCTTACTTGGTCATGCATATTATGCTTAAGTCACCATATTATCATGTTTTACATTTTCATATATTTCCCCATCCTTAGTACACTCACCGTATTAATGCATATTTATGCCTATATTATCTCATAATATATGATCTGACGCTCCTCCACCTAGACGCACTTAGGTGGATTGCTCCTCTATCGACCATGTGGGTTGGTGAGTCCTCATGATTCGAGGGCAAGGTCATGGATGCTTTTAGTTCTTGATGTCTTTTAAGTTTTCAGATTATGTTTGTTACTTAGGGGAGTGTCTTAGAAACATCTATGATAGTAAAAGGCTTATGTCAGACTTCATAGTATTCCGCGTATTCTCTTATGTACTATGTTGGTATATTTAATGTATCTTATGGGTTGAGACTTTCATTGCTTTGATATTATTTATTGTATTTCTGTTATGTCGTGTTTATGTCAAGTGGCGTACGTATGGCCTCTTGGGATCTTATTCTCCATGTCACGTCTAGGGTATACTTTGAATCATGACAGTTTTACAACCTTCTTCATTTAATCTAGTTACAACCACCAAAAGGATTATTAACCTTTGAGCAGCCTTAAAACCATAGTTTTCTGACAACGTAGAAAAAAATTCAAACTATTTATGCATAGAAACTCAAACTAGTGATCTCCCATGCCTAAAAAAAATATTTCAATCAATTTCTAACAAGAAAGACACATTTGAAAATGGATAGTATATGGTAAAGTCCAACTATGATTTTGGAGAGCCTAACCAATAAAGCTTAGTTGTTTCAAGTAATTTCTTCAGGTATTTAATTAAAATGCTAGAATTTAAACGGTTATTTTTAAAAGCATAGTGCAAGAAGTAATTTTTTTTCTCAGTGAATTTTTCATGTATTTTACTTATCGATGAACGAGCTCTCTTCTCTCTCATTCTAGTTTTTTATCATAGATGTCATTCATGGACATTCATGCTGATGGTTAACCATTCACGATAGTTGATCATGATATTTTCCTTACATTTTCCTTAATATTTCCATGCTAAACCACCCTATAATCTCTCAACTTAATCCTAGTCCTACTTCTCATACTCTGATTGATGGTAATTCAACTACATTGAATCTAGTTATAACCATAGAAAGGTCTATCCCCCTTCAAGTAGTCTTGAAAATTCTATCTTTTCTAGCAACGTAGACAAAGTTCGTACTAAGAGTAGAAACTCCAAGCAATGATCTCCCAGGTCTAATAAAAGTATTTTCAAACAATTCCTATCAATGCAGATACAGTGGAAAATTGACAGGTCATAGTAAAATGGACTAAATAAAACAAAAGGATTAACGTGATTAAAACATGATCTAATTTAGCAATTAGAAAGGATGATATACTCTAAACCTCCGCGAGAGGGAGAAGAAGACTACCGTTTTCCAACATCTTCGATCTCTTGTGACAGTTAGAAATGAGATTAGTTACTGCTTATTTTTAGGCGAATAAAAATTATTTAAGTAGCAGTTTCTATGCTGAAGAAGAGTTTGTTACAAGTACAAATACTTGATTTGAGTATATTTTCAATATGAAGCTATGTCATAAAAGTATTATTACTAGCGGAAGAGTTTTACTACAACTTAATTAACTGCTACTTTATATTCATTATTAAATTTGACAACAGTAAAATATATATTTTTAACAAAGATTAATTTAATTACATGTAATGCGCTAGTTTTATCGCTTTCAAATATATTAAATCTTTTGATTCATCTAAGACAACGAGATAATCAAAAGTAATTACTTTTTAAATACTTATTCCACCAAAGGAAATTTGGATGGAAACATTTGCTATTAAATAATTTCACCCCTATTCATTTCTTTTAATCATTGAGACTTTCATATATAAGGAGATACAAATTTTTTATTTTGCATACATATTTTATAAAGAGACAAGAAATTTAATTAATTCTATAAATTAAAATTTTCAAATAATATATATGTCTAATAAAAATTAAACATAAGTATATCTATATAGAGAGAGGAGGAAAAATTCAGGATATATGAAAAATCATATTCAACAACATATCAAATCTTACACATATAATACTATTGACTGAAGAATAGTACATAAGTTTTTCTAATAAAATAAAATAACTTTAACATATCACTAGAACAAATAACATAATAATAAGACTAGATAAATTATAAGAAATTAAAAAATATACAAAATATTATGTGAATAACATTGACTCAACAATAAAGTAAAAAATGCGTAATCAAAATAAATTCTTGGGGTTTCCATCATTCTTCTCTCCAGCATTGCCATTACCTTCTATTGACTGTTTTTGTTTAGGGAGTTGTTTCTTTCTTTCGGCAACTCTAGCCTTCTTAAGTTCAACTAGATTTATCATATCTTTAATTTCTTCAACATCAAATTCATAGAAGCTCTTTCCATCAACTATTTCATTGAACAATAATTTCTTTTTTTTCGTCATTATTTTGCTTCATTTCCATAATATTTTCTTCTCGAAAAATCACCATATTTTCAATATAGGTTTCATGGTTAACTTGATTACTCATCCTCACAATTTCGATATAACGTAAATACTTCTTGACTTTTTCCTAACTTGAATTTGAGAGAGAATAAAGTAACTTTGCCTAAATAAAAGATAATAAACCAAAGTAGTAAATCGAATAGAGTTCATAGCTTATGTGGTATCTTGAACAAGCTTGTTATCTTTTTATAAAAGAGGTAGTTTCTACCACATATTCCTAATTCCCTATTATTCTCAAGCTTCCTACTAGTTATATTTTTAAATTAAAAAGGGAACACTTTCTTTGGGAGAGAAGAAACAATCATAGAGCAAGTTAATTGAGGAGTAGGGGTTTATTTATAGATCTCTAAGAATACTATAATTTTCATATAATTAATTCACTTTTTTCATGTATTTTCTTAAAATGTCTAAAGTCAAACTATGATATTGAAATGCATAGTCCATGATGTAGATTTGATTCCAAATTAATTCTTTATGTATTTTCTTAAAATACTAGTAGTCAAACTATAATTTTGGAAAGTTTAGTCAATGATTTTTAAGTTCCAAATGAATTCTTCATGTATTTTCTTAAAATGTCTAAAGTCAAACTATGATATTGAAATGCATAGTCCATGATGTAGATTTGATTCCAAATTAATTCTTTATGTATTTTCTTAAAATACTAGTAGTCAAACTATAATTTTGGAAAGTTTAGTCAATGATTTTTAAGTTCCAAATGAATTCTTCATGTATTTTCTTAAAATGTCTAAAGTCAAACTATGATATTGAAATGCATAGTCCATGATGTAGATTTGATTCCAAATTAATTCTTTATGTATTTTCTTAAAATACTAGTAGTCAAACTATAATTTTGGAAAGTTTAGTCAATGATTTTTAAGTTCCAAATGAATTCTTCATGTATTTTCTTAAAATGTCTAAAGTCAAACTATGATATTGAAATGCATAGTCCATGATGTAGATTTGATTCCAAATTAATTCTTTATGTATTTTCTTAAAATACTAGTAGTCAAACTATAATTTTGGAAAGTTTAGTCAATGATTTTTAAGTTCCAAATGAATTCTTCATGTATTTTCTTAAAATGT
>JAJONR010004112.1:0-42426 GCA_029582245.1 Solanum etuberosum
ATGTGTGATTTGTATGTTTCCATGATTCCCTTATATGATGCATGTTCATGAAAACTTGTGTTTTGAAAGAAAATGAGTCATGTGATTTGTTTTCCTCATGTTATAGTGCATTGAGTATGAGTTGCATATAGGCTTCATGAGATGAGTATATAAGCATGCCTTAGTTCGGAGTTGAGAGATTCCTCCTTGAATAAATGCTTTTTGAGAGTAAATTGCATATGAGCTCCATGAGAGTATGTTGAGCATATTATGTCTAGGAGATGGTAGTTCCTCCTTCAACATGACTAGTTATGAGAATTTCTTGCATCATGGGTCGTTAGATGTAGTTCCTACTTCCTAGTGTTGCATTGAGTATGTTTAGCTTGGAGATGAAGTTCCTCCTTTAATTTTGTGCATTTAAATATGTTGCATGCATGATGGGCTGCTAGTCTAGAGTTGTTTCCTTTAAGAAGTGTTTAGAACAGTCATTCGAGGACGAATATTCCCAAGGGGGAGATATTGTAACACCCGGAAAACTAGTAAGCTAAAGTAGAGCTTTACGTGAGAGTTCTAGAGTTTGATGTGAAGGTTAGAGTCGTAGATTCGACTTTCTGTACTTAGAATAAAGGTTTTAGGGCTAGGGCGTCAAGGTACGACCCCCCCAAGGACCAACCAAGGTTCCTTGAGGGGAACCCAAAAGAGTCCCTAAAAACTACCCAAAAAGAGGCCACCTACAGATGGGACTCACGCCCTGTAGGTGGACCCACACCCCGTGGGAAGGGGTCGTGGGTTAAGACCCCTAAAATAGACCCCCAGACCACCACCCACGAAGGACCAGTACGGTCCGTAGACCCACCCTCGGTCCATGGGTCGGGGTCTCATGGGTGAGGCATATTTGGGGTTAAGTTGTTATAAGTTGGGGACTTAGGGGTTAATTCATTATTAGTTAGGGGTTAAGTGGTTTCATTTTATTAGTAATTAGACCACCTATATAAACCTAATAGACCCCTAAATACATTGATCCTAGACATTATTTTCAATCACCAAAGAACCCAATTCCCTCCAAGAAATTCTCTCTCTAGAAAGTGAAGAAGGAGAAGAAGAAGAGAAGAAAGCTAGGTCAAATTTCTCCATTGTTGCAAGCTTTTTTGAGGGCTTTATAATCAAGGTATGTTAGCTGATTCATCCATGTATTCTTCCATCCATGGAGTCCCCTAGAATTCCCTCAATTGTGAAGATGAAATCCCCAATTCAAGTTAGGGTTCCTTCCAAAATTGTGGGTTAAGTTGAGTATTAATCTAATTGAGTGGATAGTAC
This sequence comes from Solanum etuberosum, assembly GCA_029582245.1. Taxonomy (NCBI): domain Eukaryota; kingdom Viridiplantae; phylum Streptophyta; class Magnoliopsida; order Solanales; family Solanaceae; genus Solanum; species Solanum etuberosum. The sequence goes on from JAJONR010004112.1 coordinate 1,297, forward strand.
TTATTTATGATTGATTTAGTATTTAATCATGATGTATTGATGATATTATCTGTTTTCTATGGTTAATCCTAGTCTAATTGATGTAATTCAAGAATGTGGGTTTATGCCTTGTGAAGTGAAATTGAGGATTCATAGGTGATCTGCTAGAATTGATGACTGCATAGTAATTGTTCAAGAATAGAAATATGTAAACATGAATTGAATTAGATTAATGATTATATGATGGATCTTGACTAGTAATGAATGCGATTGAGCCTTTATGATGAATTAAGACTAGAACTTTTTAAAGATGAAGCTTGTGACTAGATGATCTTGTGATCTACATATGTATGATGATTGTAAGAAGTAAAGCTTTAAGAGTAAGGCTTGTAGGCATTAATGTTGACTTCTAGGGTTTTGAAAGTAAAGTTAATAAGATGAATTATGTATGTTAAGATTTGAGAGTAGAGTCTATATGAGAATAGAAGATTTATGGTTAGAACTATGGTGGAAGACCTTTACCTACCTAATCTACCGAATGAATGTTTGAAGGTTTGAATGTATGAAGTGATAGAATCACATGAGATAGGATGATTTCCATGTCTAGTGCTTGGACCCAAAGTCTGATGATTGAAAGTAAGTTTTGAACCTCAAGGAAGTGAAGTATGAGATTATGCTTGTAGCAATTGAACCACTTGAATTATGATTATATCCATGTCTAATGTAGTCATTCTAGATGTGTTGATTTGATATGTACTTTGACCTTGAAAGGGAAATATATGATATTGTGCATGCTTTATTAATGTTAAGTATATGTTTTAAGGACACTTTGAGAGTAAAGTGATTATGACTATGATATAATTGTGATGTTATTGAAAGGTTATTCTCACACACACACTTATGCATGACTATGAATGAAGTATCCACAAATATGATAATGTTGTTGTGATTTATTGAAAGGCTATTCTCATGAACACATAATGAACATGATGTGAAAGGTTTTCTCACAATATGATGATTCTAAGATTGAAAGGCTTTCTCACCTAACTGAATCTAACATGAACATGAAGACATGGACGGTGAAAGGTTATTCTCACGCATGATCTAATAAGCTATTCTAATGAAATAAGTTATGACTTAACAAGTACTCCGTGGGAATTATGCTTAGCACCGAGTTGATATTGTATATGAGATGGAAGCTTTTACCTTTATGAGTTTGGCTTTCCAAATGGGTTGTTTCTACGCCAGTTAAGTCCGGGTTCCCAAAACATGTATCTCATAAGATGGAAATCTTCTACCTCAGTTAAGTCCAGGTTTCTAGTAGAAATCTCCTTATCCCATAAACTAAGTGCCCTCGTAGGATAGTTAGCTAGTGGATCCACCTAAGCTAACTAACCTTAGTCCTACCTTATTGAGAGTTGGTAGTTAATGAGAATCCCTCTAATTTAGAAATACAGATAGGGATCTTAGATCTGCAAGTTAAGAAATAGAAGAGCAAGGAAGTTACTTCCATGAAAGTTTTAAGGAGTGGTCTTTTAGTATGGGTTTTAGGGGAGAGTGGTACTTGGGAGGCCAAGGGCCAATAAGAAGTCCCGCTATCCTCATCCTTTTACTTGTATTCCTCCTTTAGCATTAAAACGACGAGTTCCTCATGATTTGCTTGTGATGTGAAGTCATGTGTGATTTGTATGTTTCCATGATTCCCTTATATGATGCATGTTCATGAAAACTTGTGTTTTGAAAGAAATTGAGTCATGTGATTTGTTTTCCTCATGTTATAGTGCATTGAGTATGAGTTGCATATAGGCTTCATGAGATGAGTATATAAGCATGCCTTAGTTCGGAGTTGAGAGATTCCTCCTTGAATAAATGCTTTTTGAGAATATATTGCATATGAGCTCCATGAGAGTATGTTGAGCATATTATGTCTAGGAGATGGTAGTTCCTCCTTGAACATGACTAGTTATGAGAATTTCTTGCATCATGGGTCGTTAGATGTAGTTCCTACTTCCTAGTATTGCATTGAGTATGTTTAGCTTGGAGATGAAGTTCCTCCTTTAATTGTGTGCATTTAAATGTGTTGCATGCATGATGGGCTGCTAGTCTAGAGTTGTTTCCTTTAAGAAGTGTTTAGAACAGTCATTCGAGGATGAATATTCCCAAGGGGGAGATATTGTAACACCCAGAAAACTAGTTAGCTAAAGTAGAGCTTTACGTGAGAGTTCTAGAGTTTGATGTGAAGGTTAGAGTCGTAGATTCAACTTCCTGTACTTAGAATAAAGGTTTTAGGGCTAGGGCGTCAAGGTACGACCCCCCCAAGGACCAACCAAGGGTCCTTGAGGGGAACCCAAAACAGTCCCTAAAAACTACCCAAAAAGAAGCCACCTACGGATGGGACTCACTCCCCGTAGGTGGACCCACACCCCGTGGGAAGGGGTCGTGGGTCAAGACCCCTAAAATAGACCCCCAGACCACCACCCACGAAGGACCAGTACAGTCGGTAGACTCACCCTCGATCCATGGGTCGGGGTCTCATGGGTGAGGCAGATTTGGGGTTAAGTTGTTTTAAGTTGGGGACTTAGGGGTTAATTCATTATTAGTTAGGGGTTAAGTGGTTTCATTTTATTAGTAATTAGACCACCTATATAAACCTAATAGACCCCTAAGTACATTGATCCTAGACATTTTTTCAATCACCAAAGAACCCAATTCCCTCCAAGAAATTCTCTCTCTAGAAAGTGAAGAAGGAGAAGAAGAAGATAAGAAAGCTAGGTCAAATTTCTCCATTGTTGCAAGCTTTTTTTAGGGCTTTATAATCAAGGTATGTTAGCTTATTCATCCATGTATTCTTCCATCCATGGAGTCCCCTAGAATTCCCTCAATTGTGAAGATGAAATCCCCAATTCAAGTTAGGGTTCCTTCCAAAATTGTGGGTTAAGTTGAGTATTATTCTAATTGAGTGGATAGTACTTATTTATGATTGATTTAGTATTGAATCATGATGTATTGATGATATTATCTATTTTCTATGGTTAATCCTAGTCTAATTGATGAAATTCAAGAATGTAGGTTTATGCCTTGTGAAGTGAAATTGAGGAATCATAGGTGATCTGCTAGAATTGATGACATGCATAGTAATTGTTCAAGAATAGAAATATGTAAACATGAATTGAATTAGATTAAAGATTATATGATGGATCTTGACTAGTAATGAATGCGATTGAGCCTTTATGATGAATTAAGACTAGAACTTCTTAAAGATGAAGCTTGTGACTAGATGATCTTGTGATCTACATATGTAGGATGATTGTAAGAAGTAAAGCTTTGAGAGTAAGGCTTGTAGGCATTAATGTTGACTTCTAGGGTTTTGAAGGTAAAGTTAATAAGATGAATTATGTATGTTAAGACTTGAGAGTAGAGTCTATATGAGAATAGAGGATTTATGGTTAGAACTATGGTGGAAGACCTTTACCTACCTAATCTACCGAATGAATGTTTGAATGTATGAAGTGACAGAATCACATGAGATGGGATGATTTCCATGTCTAGTGCTTGGACCCAAAGTCTGATGATTGAAAGTAAGTTTTGAACCTCAAGGAAGTGAAGTATGAGATTATGCTTGTAGCAATTGAACCACTTGAATTATGATTATATCCATGTCTAATGTAGTAATTCTAGATGTGTTGATTTGATATGTACTTTGACCTTGAAAGGGAAATATATGATATTATGCATGCTTTATGAATGTTAAGTATATGTTTTAAGGACACTTTCAGAGTAAAGTGATTATGACTATGATATAATTGTGATGTTATTGAAAGGTTATTCTCACACACACACTTATGCATGACTATGAATGAAGTATCCACAAATATGATAATGTTGTTGTGATTCATTGAAAGGCTATTCTCATGAACACATAATGAACATGATGTGAAAGGTTTTATCACAATATGATGATTCTAAGATTGAAAGGCTTTCTCACCTAACTGAATCTAACATGAACATGAAGACATGGACGGTGAAAGGTTATTCTCACGCATGATCTAATAAGCTATTCTAATGAAACAAGTTATGACTTAACAAGTACTCCATGGGAATTATGCTTAGCACCGAGTTGATATTGTATATGAGATGGAAAATTTTACCTTTATGAGTTCGGCTTTCCAAATGGGTTGTTTCTACGCCAGTTAAGTCCGGGTTCCCAAAACATGTATCTCATAAGATGAAAATCTTCTACCTCAGTTAAGTCCGGGTTTCTAGTAGAAATCTCCTTATCCCATAAACTAAGTGCCCTCGTAGGATAGTTAGCTATTGGATCCACCTAAGCTAACAAACATTAGTCCTACCTTATTGAGAGTTGGTAGTTAATGAGAATCCCTCTAATTTAGAAATACTGGTAGGGATCTTAGATCTGCAAGTTAAGAAATAGAAGAGCAAGGAAGTTACTTCCATGAAAGTTTTAAGGAGTGGTCTTTTAGTATGGGTTTTAGGGGAGAGTGGTACTTGGGAGGCCAAGGGCCAATAAGAAGTCCTGCTATCCTCATCCTTTTACTTGTATTCCTCATGATTTGCTTGTGATGTGAAGTCATGTGTGATTTGTATGTTTCCATGATTCCCTTATATGATGCATGTTCATGAAAACTTGTGTTTTGAAAGAAAATGAGTCATGTGATTTGTTTTCCTCAAGTTATAGTGCATTGAGTATGAGTTGCATATAGGCTTCATGAGATGAGTATATAAGCATGCCTTAGTTCGGAGTTGAGAGATTCCTCCTTGAATAAATGCTTTTTGAGAGTAAATTGCATATGAGCTCCATGAGAGTATGTTGAGCATATTATGTCTAGGAGATGGTAGTTCCTCCTTGAACATGACTAGTTATGAGAATTTATTACATCATGGGTTGTTAGATGTAGTTCCTACTTCCTTGTGTTGCATTGAGTATGTTTAGCTTGGAGATGAAGTTCCTCCTTTGTTTGTGTTCATTTAAATGTGTTGTATGCATGATGGGATTCTAGTCTAGAGGTTTTTCCTTTAAGAAGTGTTTAGAACCGTCATTCGAGGACGAATGTTCCCAAGGGGGAGATATTGTAACACCTGGAAAACTAGTAAGCTAAACTAGAGCTTTACGTGAGAGTTCTAGAGTTTGATGTGAGGGTTAGAGTCGTAGATTCGACTTCCAGTACTTAGAATGAATGTTTTAGGGCTAGGGCATCATGGTACGACCCCCCCAAGGACCAACCAAGGGTCCTTGAGGGGGACCCAAAACAGTCCCTAAAAACTGCCCAAAAAGGGGTCACCTACGGATGGGACTCACGCTCCGTAGGTGGACCCACGCACCGTGGGAAGGGGTCGTGGGTCATGAACCCTAAAATAGACCCCCAGACCACCACCCACGAAGGACCAGTACGGTCCGTAGACCCACCCACGGTCTGTGGATCAGGGTTTCGTGGGTGAGGCAGATTTGGGGTTAAGTTGTTTTAAGTTGGGGACTTAGGGGTTAATTCATTATTAGTTAGGGGATAAGTGGTGTCGTTTTATTAGTAATTAGACCACCTATATAAACCTAATAGACCCCTAAATACATTGATCCTAAAAATTATTTTAAATTCACCAAAGAACCCAATTCCCTCTAAGAAATTCTCTCTCTAGAAAGTGAAGAAGGAGAAGAAGAAGAGAAGAAAGCTAGGTCAAATTCCTCCATTGTTGCAAGCTTTTGTGAGGGCTTAATAATCAAGGTATGTTAGCTTATTCATCAATGGATTCTTCCATCCATGGAGTCCCCTAGAATTCCCCCAATTTTGAAGATGAAATCCCCAATTCAAGTTAGGGTTTTTTCCAAAATTGAGGGTTAAGTTGAGTATGATTCCAATTGAGTGGATAGTACTTGTTTATGATTGATTTAGTATTGAATCATAAAGTTTTGATGATATTATATGTTTTATATGGTTAATCCTATTCTAATTGATGAAATTGAAGAATGTGGGTTTATGCCTTGTGAAGTGAAATTGAGGATTCATAGGTGATCTTCTAGAATTGATGACATACATAGTAATTGTTCAAGAATACAAATATGTAAACATGAATTGAATTATATTAAAGATTATATGATGGATCTTGACAAGTAATGAATGACATTGAGCCTTTATGATGAATTAAGACTAGAATTGATTAAAGATGAAGCTTGTGACTAGATGATCTTGTGATCTAGATATGTATGATGATTGTAAGAAGTAAAGCTTTGAGAGTAAGGCTTGTAGTCATGAATGTTTACTTCTACGGTTTCGAAGGTAAAGTTTATAAGATGAATTATGTATGTTAAGTCTTGAGAGTAAAATCTATATGAGAATAGAAGATTTATGGTTAGAACTATGGTGGAAGACCTTTACCTACCTAATATACCTCATGAATGTTTGAATGTATGAAGTGATAGAATCACATGAGATGGGATGATTTGCATATCTAGTTCTTGGACCCAAAGTGTGATGATTGAAAGTAAGTTTTGAACCTCAAGGAAGTGAAGTATGAGATTATGCTTGTAGCAATTGAACCATTTGAATTATGATTATATCGATGTCTAATGTAGTCTTTCTAGATGTGTTGATTTGATATGAGCTTTGTCCTTGAAAGGGCAATATATGATATTATGCATGCTTTATGAATGTTATGTATATGTTTTAAGGACACTTTGAGAGTAAAGTGATTATGACTATGATATAATTGTGGTGTTATTGAAAGGTTATTCTCACACACACACTTATGCATGACTATGAATGAAGTATCCACAATTATGATAATGTTGTTGTGATTCATCGAAAGGCTATTCTAATGAACACATAATGAACATGATTTGAAATGTTTTCTCACGATATGATGATTCTAAGGTTCAAAGGATTTCTCACCTTATTAAATCTAACATGAACATGAAGACATGGATGGTGAAAGGTTATTCTCACGCATGATCTAATGAGCTTTTCTAATGAAACAAGTTATGACTTAACAAGTACACCGTGGGAATTATGCTTAGCACCGAGTGGATATTGTATATGAGAATGTCTGGCTTTCCAAATGGGTTCCTTCTACGCCAGTTAAGTCCGGGTTCCCAAAACAAATATCTCATGATATGGAAACTTTCTACCTCAGTTAAGTCCGGGTTTCTAGTAGCAATCTCCTTATCCAAAAAACTACGTGCCCTCGTTGGATAGTTAGCTATTGGATCCACCTAAGCTAACAAACCTTAGTCCTACCTTAGGCAAGTAGGACACCTCTTTTCGGTGTGGGGCATGATACCAGATTCCATGTTAAGCTCACATGGTCTATGTCGGTTCAGGCTAATTCCCACTATCCCAAGAAAGAACATGAATTATGAATTATGGTTACTCAAGAGGCTTTACTTAGCATGGGTAGGATTTATGGGGTCTTATTCATGCGTTGCACAAGTAGGCTTTGAGGGTAGTTATGATATGTTCCTCTTATATTTTGATGATCTATGTAATGAATATGCTTATGACTTATGCTTATGATGTATGTTTTGATGGATTGTTGCTATAGTTGCCGTCCATGATATGATTGACTAAAGGTGAGAGATTTCCTTGTCTATGAGAACTAAGATAAGGAGGAGATCAAAGATGGTAAGTGTGTATGATGGCCTAAGGTAATACTTAGTGTGAGTGAGATTATGGAATCTCATCTATGCATTGCACAAGTATAACTTGAGGGTTATTATGAAGTTTCTCCTATGTTAAGAGGATTTGAATATGGACTAAGTTTATGAATATGCGGTATTTCCTATGTTGTTGGATTAGGCCTTATGTTGACTTATGCTCATATTATGCCTATGTTGGAGATTATGCTTATGATTATGTTATTGTCTCTTATGCTTATGACTTATGTCTTAAATTGGCTAACACTTTCGCTAAGCTCTTAGGATGTTATGCTAGCTAACATATTTAGTACATTTTGTACTAACGCATACTCTTGCCTACATTCTTATCAAATGTAGGGTCTGGTGACTTTGAGTTCCATTCTTGAGGATAGGTTTCTAGAAGTACAAAAAAGTTAAAGATTTGGTGAGTCCTCATAGCATCGAGGATAAAGCCACCATTTCCTTTATGTCTTTTCTTTATGTTTTAGACTATTGTATGGGCTGCGTCCCAAAGGTTTTATTGAAAAGTTTAGTTTAGATGGTTGGAGACAAAGTGTTATAGACTTTCACTTGCTTTTATAAAGACTTCGATTGTATGGAAAAAGTTTTTAAAAATTTCTACATCATTTATATTTCTTTATGTTATGATATGCGAAGTGGCTTGTGTTAGGCCTTTCGGGGTCTAGTACGCCATGTTACGTATAGGGTGTACCCCTGGGTCATGATAGTCATTAAGGCCCAAATCTTTATAGTCTCTGATCCCACCCACGATCGACCAGTACGGTCCGTGGTTGGACCTATGGACCATAGGTCTGACCGTAGGTGAGGGTCAGTAGCAAGTTAGAGGGAAATTGCTGCCGGGTCAAATTCAAATGGTCATAACCCTTAGCACAAAAGGTATTAGGTGGCCCATGCCCTACCAAATGATAGATAATATAATCCTCTTTCCAACGCCACTGAGTTTGCTAAAATCTCATCTCTGAGTAAAAAGTTATGCTCGTTTTAGTGAATCCCTGTCGGACAGACTTGACCGACGAACCCATACGACAGCCGGTAGGTCAATCGACGGACCATCGTTCCCTCCGTGGATGGGCTTCGTCAGAATTAAGTTAGGGTCATTTTGGTCCTTTCGCCTATGCATTAGGCACTTAAACTACGTCGTTTGATGCCTAAACTACGTCGTTTTACTCAGAATAAGCCTAATAACTTTGTCAGACTTACCCAGAACCCTCATTCACCTAAAATCATCCAAACTTGGAGCAAAAAGAAGAGGAAAATTCAACCAAAACTCCCAAGAACAAGAAGCAGTGTTCTTCAAAGTTTCAGCCCCGAAATCGAAGGATTTATCCATAGATTTCATCACCAGGTATGTGGTATTTCACTAGTGGGTTCCTTTCATCCACTAGGTCCCAAGAATTCAGTTAGATTCTTGATTCGCCATATCTTGCTTAGACCTAGGGTTTCTAAAACCATAGATATTTATTGTGATTTAGCTGTTATAGTATTCTTAATCAGATTAGCATGTTTTTGTGAAACCGTTGCTTAGTTCCTTATATGAAACTCAGAACCCTAGTTGTGTAGATTCGTTTAGTTCATGAGTTACACTAGTTAGGTCAGATAAACAGATATACATGCCTCAAATTTCGAATGTTTCATTATCAGTATATATTTATTACATTCTCAGATTTTGCATGTCAGTATTTTGAGCTATTCAGCATTTCAGTAATTCAGTCATAATGTGTTACATACATATTCAGTTGGGAGTAGACTTAACACTGAGTTGGACTAGGGTTCAGCATACCCTCATAGTCCCAGAACTACGTGCTTCCGTAGGATATAAGTCCCCTCTGTGGGCATCAGATTTAGTGATCATGACAGTCATGCCTTTATACCCCTGGCAAGGTATATTGGGTCCTCTCAATGGGTCGTATACATCGGAGTCTACGTTTAGCTCATGTGGTTTGATGTCGGTTATTAGTAGCTCCTACAGTCAGACTCTAGGCACTTGACCAGGTTTCCAGTTATACTTCAGAATTCAGTCTCAGTATCTCATGTACAAAATTAGTACTTGGTCATTGTATTTAGTTCAGTCTTCAGTATATTCAAGCATTTACATTCAGTTCAGATTATGGTATAGCTCAGTTTTCTTTGTTCTGTTATGTATTTTATTCAACTATACTCTATATCCTGCATGCTAAGAACATTTCAAGTACTAACACATACTCTGTGTTACATCCTTTCATGATGTAGGTTCAGGTACTCAGCATTCAGATCACGCATAGTTCGTTCCCGATCTCCTGTTCAGCAACTTAAGTAGTGAGTCCTCATACTTCGATGACAATAGACATGCTTTACAGTTTAGTCTTTTTATTTCAGTTTTAGTTTTGCTAGAGCTAGCTGGGGGCATGTCCCAGCAACTCTAGTCAGTTAGAGGCTTTTTCAGACATAGCACTAGATTCAGTTTTAGTTTTGAGTTTGATCTTGAAGTTGTTATTAAAACTCATAGTCTTTTATATAATCAAATTAGTATTGGGTATTCCCCACTTTCAGTTAATCATGATTTTAAGCTTCCACATAGTATATTTTATTCAGTAATCTTTTAGTATGCTTATGATATGCCATCTCAGGGTTAGCTTGGGGTCACTCATGATCCTAGGTCCCATATTTACGTCCAGGGGGAAGCCTCATGGCGTGAAAAACTTGGTATCAGAGCGTTAGGTTCAAGAGTCCTAGGATGTCTGAAAAGCCACACTAAGAAGAGTCATTTTCATGGGTGTGAAGTGCACCACATCTAATGAGAGGGAGGCTACGAAGTGTTTTAGGAAAAAAATCACTTTCTTGCTATTCTTATCGTTTGTGGGTATCATCTTCTTTCTAAATCGTCGTTATGCATTTCAGATCATGCCTCCTCGTAGAGCTTTCCCACGAAATGCTAACGCAGTCCCTCCATTCCCAAACCATGAGGTTTCGAATGCAGAGTTTCAGAATGTGATTCATCTTTTGGCTCAGAGTATAACTAACTAGAACAATCAACAGGTTCCAGTTCCTACTAACAGAAATGGTGGATCAGTGTCAGCTAGAGTTTAAGATTTTGTTAGGATGAATCCGCCTGAGTTTCTAGGGTCGCAAGTTGGTGAGGACGCATAAAATTTCATCGATGAGGTTAAGAAAATCTTTGGAGTGATGAAAGTAACTGGTAATGAATAGGGTAGAGTTGGCATCCTACCAGCTTAAGGATGTAGCTCACATTTAGTTCACTCTGTTGAAAGAAAACAGGGGTACGAATGCAGTTCCTATGACTTGGGAGTGTTTACTGGAGCTTTTCTGGATAGGTTCTTCCTGAGGGAGTTAAGAGAGGCTAAAGCTCAGAAGTTTATGAATTTGAGGCAAGGTACTATGTCAGTCCAAGAGTACAGACTTAAGTTTACCCAACTCTCTAGGTATGCTCCACATATGGTTGCCGATCCAAGGGCAGAAATAAGTAAGTTTCTATTTGGGGTATCCGACTTAGTGAAGACAAAGTGCAGGAATGCTATGTTGTTAGAGGATATGAATATCTCTAGGCTCATAACTCATGCTCAGCAGGTTGAGGGAGATAAGCTTAGGGAAATAGCTAAGTTCAACAAAAAAGCTAGAACAGGGAACTATGAGTACTCTCAGTAGAAATTGGGTGGTGGAAATCACTCACAGTTTCGACAGGATCAGAATAGCAGGGCACCAGGCTCTAAGTATCAAGGAAGTGTTTCAGGAAATAGGACCTACCGAACTTGTCCAAAGTGTGGTAAGAACCATCCGGGCGAGTGTCTTACAGGCAAGAAAGGATGCTTTGGATGTGGTTAGTCTGGTCATAGGGTGAAGGATTGCCCTTCTGCCAGGCAAAGGCAATGAGGTAACGATAGTAGGTCTCAGTCTACAATCCCAACAGCACCAGCAGGTCGCCCAACTCAGCAGGGTGCGTCATCTGGTACAGGTGGCGGTCAGGGCCAAGGCAGGTTCTATGCTCTCCAGGCTCACCAGGATCAGTAAGATTCTCCTGATGTGGTCACTAGTACGTTTGAGTCTTTCCTTAGATGTTTATGCATTGTTATATCCAGGGGCTACTCTTACCTTTGTAACTCTCCTTATAGCAGTAATCTTAGATGTCAGTTCAAAAACTCTTTCAGAACCCTTCTCAGTCTCTACTCCAGTTGGTGACCTACTTATAGCTAGACATGTATACATAAGTTGCCCTGTCACAGTCTCTTAGAAAGTCACCTGAGTAGATCTTATAGAGTTAGAAATGGTAGATTTCGATATCATTCTAGGCATGGATTGGTTACATTCCTGTTATGCCTCGGTCGATTGTAGAACTATGATCGTTCGATTTCAGTTTCCAACATGCCAGTCTTAGCATGGAAGGGTAGTAGCTCAATGCCTATAGGTCGATTTATATCTTACCTTAAGGCCAGATAGATGATCCCTAGAGGGTGGTGTAGCACATATCGAGGAAAGAGGGAAGGAATTTGCAAATGATGTTCATCGGCTTGCTCGCTTAGGAGTTAGTCTTACGGACACATCAGATGGTGGTGTGATAGTCCAGAATAGATCAGAACCTTCATTGGAAGTGAAGGTTAAGTAAAAATAGTTCAATGATCCTATATTATCCCAGTTGGAAGGTGCAACTCATCAGTAGAAAGTAGAGGTTTTCTCCCCAGGGGGAGATGGTCCTTTATGTGTCCCTAAGGTGGATGAGTAGGTGAAGCAGCAACGAAGGCCAAGAATCCTCATCTCTTTCCATCCGATTCCATTTCAGATTGAGATAATAGTTTCCTCTCCAGTCTCCCAGTTTACTCTTGCGTAAATTCAGTCTTAGTATCATGTTCCTTCAGTTGTTCTTGTATTTTCAGCATAGTTGCATGTTCCTAGAGCCCAGTTCAGTTAGATATCAGTTTCCAGTACTTAGCGGTAGGGATTGCAGCTCCTTCTCTCCATACTCAGCTAGTTTAGACTTCATTCGAGGATGAATGTTCCCTAGGCGATGATAATGTAACACCTCGAATCTCAAAATGAAGAAAAATCCTAGTTTTCAGAAAACTAGTGCCAATACCGACGAAACCACCCACGGACCGTAGGTGGCACCACAGACCATAGGTGGGGTTCCATCGTTAAGGCCCAAATCTTTATAGTCTATGATCCCACCCAAGATCGACCAGTACGGTCCATGGTTGGACCTATAGACCATAGGTCTGACCGTAGGTGAGGGTCAACAACAAGTTAGAGGGAAATTGATGTTGGGTCAACTTCAAATGGTAATAACCCTTAGCACAAAAGGTATTAGGTATCCCATGACCTACCAAATGATAGTTAATAGAATCCTCTTTCCAACGCCACCGAGTTTTCTAAAATCCCATCTCCGAGTAAAAAGTTATGCTCATTTTACTGAAGCCCTGTCGGGCAGACTTGACCGACGAACCCATACGACGGCCGGTAGGTCAATCAACGAACCGTCGTTCTCTCCGTGGATGGGCTTCGTCAGAATTAAGTTAGGGTCGTTTTGATCCTTTCTCCTATGTAATGGGCACTTAAACTACGTCGTTTGATGCCTAAACTACGTCATTTTACTCAGAATATGCCTAATAACTTAGTCAGACTTATCCATAACCCTCATTCACCTAAAATCATCAAAACTTGGAGTAAAAAAGAAGAGGAAAAATTGACCAAAACTCCCATGAACAAGAAGTAGTGTTCTTCCAAGTTTCAGCCCCGAAATTGAAGGATTTCTCCGTAGATTTCGTCACCAGGTATGTAGGATTTCACTAGTGGGTTCCTTTCATCCAGTAGGTCCCTAGAATTCAGTCACATTCTTGATTCACTATATCTTGCTTAGACCTAAGGTTTCTAAAACCTTAGATATTTGTTGTGATTTAGCTGTTATAGTATTCTTAATCAGATTAGCATGTTTTTCGTGAAATCATTTCTTAGCTCCTTGTATAAAACTCAGAACCCTAGTTGTGTAGATTTGTTTAGTTCATGAATGACACTAGCTAGGTCAGATAAACAGATATACATGCCTCAGATTTTGAATGTTTCATTATCAGTATATAATTGTTACATTCTCAGATTTTGCATGTCAGTATTTTGAGCTATTCAACATTTCAGTAATTCAGTCATAATGTGTTACATACATATTCAGTTGAGAGTAGACTTAACACCGAGTTGGACTAGGGTTCAGCGTACCCTCATGTCCCAGAACTACGTGCCTCCGTAGGATATAAGTCCCCTCTGTGGGCATCAAATTTAGTGATCACGCCAGTCATGCCTTTATACCCTTGGCAAGGTATATTTGGTCCTCTCGATGGGGCCTATACATCAGACTCCACGTTTAGCTCACGTGGTTTTATGTCGGCTATTAGTAGCTCCCACAGTCAGACTCTAGTGCACTTGACCAGGTTTCCAGTTATACTTCAGTATTCAATCTCAGTATGTCATGTTCAGAATTAGTACTAGGTCATTGCATTTAGTTCAGTCTTCAGTATATTCTAGCATTTACGTTCAGTTTAGATTATGTTATTGCTCAGTATGCTTTGTTCAGTTATGTATTTTATTCATCTATACTCTATATCCTACATGCTCAGTACATTCCAAGTATTGACACATACTCTACGCTACATCCTTTCATGATGTAGGTTCAGGTACTCAACATTCAGATCACGCATAGATCATTCCCGATCTCCAGTTAAGCAGCTTCAGTGGTGAGTCCTCATACTTCGATGACAATAAACATGCTTTACACTTTAGTCTTTTTATTTCAGTTTCAGTTTTGCTAGAGCTAGCTGGGGGCATGTCCTAACAATTCTAGTCAGTTAGACGCTTTTTCAGACATAGTACTAGATTCAGTTTTAGTTTTGAGTTTGATCTTTAAGTTGTTATTAAAACTCATAGTCTTTTATATAATCGGATTAGTATTGAGTATTACTCACTTTCAGTTAATCATGGTTTTAAGCTTCCGCATAGTATATTTTAGTATGCTTATGACATGCCATCTCAGGGTTATCTTTGGGTCACTCATGATCCTAGGTCCCATGTTTAAGTTCAGGGGGTAGCCTCGGGTCGTGATAAATTTGGTCTATGACTGTTGTCGTCTTCTACTTTGGAGTTGTTTCATGGATTTAAGGCCTTGAGGTTGAAGTTAAAGTGAATTTAGACCTTGAGTTGACTTTGGTCAACATTCAGAGTTCGGACACCCGGATAATAGTTTTGACAATTTCATTTTATTCGTGGGATGATTTTAGGCCTAGGTGCAGTGTTGGTTGAATTTTCATAGGTCCTGAGGGTAGTTTCGTATTTTTTTAGCTTTAAGTTTGTTTATTATGAGTTTCATGGATTTCAGGTCAAAGAGACCTTGTTGATCTGTATTTTAATGAAAAAGAAGGTCATTTTTAGAAACTTCCATAAAATTTCCATTTTACCCCTCTCGTTACTGACCCCAAGTCATTTCTGATTGGATTTTGATTTTTTTTTTGAACATTGAGTTAAAAGTTGTGAATTATAGAAGTTTTTGAATTCAAAGGCTTGCATTAGTAGAAAAGCTCTGCACAAATCATCGATAATAGCCCGCAAGTCCCACAAAACTTTGGATCTCTGAAACTGATGTAGGTCGGGTCCAACCCCTCACTGCCTCAATCTTGCCTGGATCTACCTGAATATCCTCGTTGGACACCACGTGTCCAAAAAATGCCACAGAATCAAGCCAAAACTCACAATTTGAGAACTTGGCGTAAAGCTTCTTTTCTCTCAAATGTCGATCCTGATCTGCCTCAGTCTTGGAGTACACCAAGATGTCGTCAATGAACACTAACACAAAATATCATGATAGGGTCGGAACACCCCGTTCATCAACTCCATGAATGCTGTTGTAACACCCTGGAAATTTTTTGAGCTAAGACTTGAACCATCCCTCGTAGTGAGTAAGTTTTTACCGAGGAATTTTAATTTTTCTTAAGTGTTAAGATCACTAGATGTAGAACCTTGAGTTCCAAAAATAACTAAAGAGAATTCATTCAAGTCATTTCTAGGTTCCTTTAAGTTTCTGGTCAATTCAAATGACCATAACTTTCAGTACATGATGAATTAGGTGGACCATAATGTGTCAAATGAAAGGTCTTTGAATTATCTTTCCAACGCCACCGAGTTTCTACATCTAGAAATGAGTTGTATGAGTGAGATATGCCTTTTTAAATTCGGGCTGTCCAGTTAAGGAAAGTTACCCAAAAATATGAGGGGTATTTTGGTCTTTTCCTTATCCAATCAGATTTAATTCACTTTTAGTAATAATTTAGGCGTCTAAACAGATTTGAATCAGTTTCATTCATCCCATATACGCTTAGGGTTTTAGTTGAGAGTTCAAGAAGATGAAAAGGGGAAAAGAGGAGGAAGGAGGAAAGGATCAAAGTGTTCGTCGAGATTCTTGAGTTTTGTTGCATATTTTCACAATGGGTTTAACCCCTAAGAGGTATGTAAACTGCCATAGTGTTGGGTTGTTTCACCCACACGCCAATCATGTTATTTTCAGCGAAGTTTTGTTCTTAAAGTTGAAGAATTTGAGTTCTTGATTTGTTTCTTGAAAGTATTGTTTCCGCTTTTGAATTAGGATGGGTTTGATGAGTTCTTGAGATAAAAGTTAGTGAATTGAGGGTTGTTTGGAGTATATTATTGTGCACATAAATTTAGTATTCGAATCTAAGTGACTGGGGAAGAAACCATTCGATTCTAGGCAAATTAGGGTCGAAAACGAGTAAGAAAAGATCGGGCATAAAATAAGTACCAGGTCCGCAACGTGGACCTGTTCCTCAGAAGTGAAATTTCCCTCTCCGCGTCACGGAGAAAAAGCGGACTCCACTGTTTCAGAAATTATTTCACGACCAAACATTATAATTCATCTCCGCGTCGTGGACTTGCTCCCCAGACAATGTTTTTCAACCGTTTCTCATTATTAACTATCTAAAACTAATTTAATCATCACGATATCCTTCCTATCATAAATCATAACCTTGAATTCATAATTTAAATTCAAGGTAGAGTTAAGAGTCAAGTCTTGAGAGTTTTTCGAGTGTTTTGAGAAAGTCCCTTTGAGTCTTTATGAGGAGTCTTCTACAATTTCTAATAACTTGTTCCAAGAAACAAGTAAGTGAGAATGAGAGTGAGGAGAATGTATTCATGAGTCTACACTATCATTGAGATCCTTCATATCATTAATCATAACTCTTGAATTCATAATTCAAATTCAAGAAAGAGTTAAAAGTAGAGTTCAAGAAAGTCTTTAAGTTCAATTGTGAATCCTTTGAGATCAACTATCGATTTGAGCTAAGCGTTGAGGAATTACGTATGAGAATGAGAAGAGTCGTACAGATGAGTTCCATGTTGTTATGTAGACCCTCGAGTCGAGTCGTTCATGCCCATGAACTTCATAAACTGAACATCTTTGAGAGGAGTAGTATCTTCATATTCTAAATCTGGAGTATTGAGTTCCTAAACCTTTTGAGATTATATTCCTAATCATGGGACTATTACATGTTACGCATGAAGTCTTTGAGTTGAGTTGGTCATGCCCATAATTCCGTATGAACCCTATGAGTTGAACATTTTTGAGATGAGTAGTATCACGAAGTCCTTGAGTTGAGCTGTTCATGCCCATAATCCCGCATGAACCCTATGAGTTGAGGATTCTTGAAAAGAGTATTATCATTGAAGTTCTTGAGTTCTGAGTTGTTGAGTTATATGTATGGTTATTGAAAACCTTGAATTGAGTCGTTCACGTCCACAATTTGGCATGAAACTTATTTTGAGAAGTCTTTTACAAATTTTTCTAAACTTGTTTTAAGACTCGAGCACTTGAGTTGAGAAAGAGTAGAGTTGAGTTCATTTTCTTTAAAATGATATATGGGAAATAAGTATTCCCAAGAGTAATGTTTTCATATTTAAAAGAGGAGGAAACTGAGATTTCCAAAAGAGTTTTGAGCAGTCGAGTACCATCTCTTTTTAGAGAAAGATTTTGAGTAATAACCTCAAACCACAGAAAGAGTTATGTTTTTAAACATATGAGCTAGTTATATTTTGGGAGTAGTATTGAGCACCGATATGGGGAAGAGTTTAGGCAACTCATGACCCCCATAAACCATGTAGCCAACGTGGGTAGAAAGGGGCATACTTTTTAGATGATTCCTTAATGCTTTTTAGCATAGACTAGTGGATCCACTTAGTTGAGGAGTTCTATACCCCGACAAGGTATAGGACAGTTCTGGCAGCGTGGGCGAGACGTTGTATCATCACATAGCTCATAGTGATGGTTGTCGGTTAGAGAAACTCCCACAGAGATATTTTGTATTCTTATATACAAACAGAGTTATTTTGTATCATTGCATACAAACTAAGTTATTATTGTATTCCTCAATACGCTGAGTTGCTATCTACTTTTAAAAGTTTTCCATATATTTTATCTTTTACTGTTACTTTATCTAGAGTTGAGTATTCAGAGTTGAGTATCCAGAGTTGAGTCTCTTATTTATTGAGTTGAACAATGTTTCTTTGAGTTGAGTTGAGTGAGTTGAAAAGAGGTAAGTATGTTTCTTTTCCACCAGTTCCAGTTTATGCTTTAGAATTCCTGTTACATGCTCGTACATTCCATGTACTGAGCCATTTGGCCTGCATCATTTTATGATGCAGATATAGGTATTCAGGATCATCAGCAGACGTTTCGTTGAGGTCATGAGATATTTCAGTCATCTTTGGTGAGCCTTCTTACAGTCAGGAGAACTTCACCTTTATCTTACATTTAGTAGTTTTGAGATGTCGTGGGTCTTGTCTCGATATCCTTCGGTAATAGTAGAGGCTTCATAGATAGACAAAGTTGAGTAGTTTTCAGTATGTATCTTCCTTGAGTTGTTTTTAAAAACTCTGAGTTATCTATTGAGTATTGTTCAGATTATTTTAAATTTGAGATTATTGAACTTAATTCAGTTTTTAAGCTTTTGCATGCTTAAGTTAGTCTTCCGCTTGTAGTCAGCCAGGATGAGGGTTCGCTTGGGGACCAGCAATAGTTCTTGAAAGCCGACCACGTCCAGGGTGTAGACTCAGTTCGTGAAAAACTTGTTATCAGAGCATAGAGTTCAATATCCTAGGGTGTCTATGAAGTCGTGTCAGTAGGGTCTTATTTATGGTTGTGAGGGCCCCACTTCTATAAATGAGGGACTACAGACATTTAAGAAAAGTTTTCCTTATTTCATACTCTTAATCGTGCAATAGAGCTATGTCATAGAGATTTATTCATACTCGTGCATTTCTCAGATTCATTATCGAAGAGTTTCTCTCAGCAAGAGTCTTGAGCAAGTTATGAGACGCCAGAGAGGCTTGAGAGAAGCCCATGAGTGAGTTAAGTGTTGAGTTTCAGAGGAATGCACTCATCTTCATATGAATCGTACGTTCAAGCTAAAACTGAGATGTACTTTCTTCTCTAAGCCTTGTTTCAGCTGAGATCCTTATGAGGGAGTATGATTAGAGCTTGGTTAATATCTTCACCTGAAAAGGTAGCATGAGTTACATGATCACGAGCAATAGTTGTGAAAGTGCCTAGAGTTAGAGGAAAGTATACAGAGGTATAGAGATCTATGAAAGAGAGATACTGATGGGGCAAATTATGTTATTATAGTCAGGCACCCAGTAAGTGATTGATGAGGAGTTTTCCCTTATGGGTATACTAAGAAGCGGTGAGTTGTGAAGATCTCATGATAGGAGGTAGAGTAAGAGTTGTTAGTCAAGATGAGATATAGTATATATATTTTTGACCAGAATAGAGTTGATGCCGATGTGCCATCGTGTTAGAGGATGCTAAATATATGTGTTGAATAGAAGCACAGAGTATTCATGAAGTGATAGATATAAACTAGGCTTATGATATGTTTGAGAG
This sequence comes from Solanum etuberosum, assembly GCA_029582245.1. Classification (NCBI taxonomy): domain Eukaryota; kingdom Viridiplantae; phylum Streptophyta; class Magnoliopsida; order Solanales; family Solanaceae; genus Solanum; species Solanum etuberosum. The sequence continues at coordinate 20,862 of JAJONR010004112.1, forward strand.
GGTCATGATGTTCAGAAGGTTATAAAACTGATTAAGTAATTAGGTATTGTATAGTAGGCGAGCAATCCTATTGATATTGGGTTTAGTAATGAACATTAAGCTTGAATTTGAGATGAGTGTCATGATCGAAAGAATGGCAACATGAGGGTTATGATGTCAGTCTTGGGATTTGATCTGGTAGACTTGACATAGATTAGGTGAGGAATTGAGATGTTAGCTGCAATAAATATGAGTGGTACAAGTGAGAGACCCTAACCTTTAGATAAGGGCAGTGAAGTGTGGCTAAGTCACAAGAGTAACAAGAGCATTAAGAGATGTACCGAGAGGGTATGTAATCAGAAGAGGTTAAGAGAAACACCTTAGAAAGACGTCTTAGTACCCGCTTATAGAGAGTTCAGTAGTCATGAGATAAACTTCTCCCAAGTGTTAGAGTAAAAGATGATGTAGACCAATTAGATATGATAGAATAGGTCCATAGCTTTCAAGTGTCAGCTTTAGACCTAAGGGGGAGATGACAAGATGAGAAATCAAGTCATGTGTTTGAGAGTAAGATAGTAAGGAGTTCCAAAGAGTATGGGAGATGTCCTTTCGGAGGTCCTTTTAGTAATGGAGTGATGTTAGAAAGAGGAGGTTGTTGTTCTTATCGTGATAGTGATGGTGTGATAATTCCATCTAAGGTTATAAATGAGGAGGAAGAAGAGGATGAATTTTTACGATGAGAAATAGCTAAATGAGAGCCCTTAGTTGGTTCCGAAAGAGTTGGTTAGTAGGAGTCCATGGAGTTGTTAGAGTACTAAGCTTGAATATGGTGTTGTTAAACATTAGGTGGTTTTTGATATGAGCCCAATGTAGTGGTAAAGAGTAATAATCTTGGGATGAGATTCCCTATAGAGAGGTATAGAACCCGAAACTAAGGATTTAGGTTAAGCTTGAATATAGTAAGAGCATACCATTAGACTCAGACCTTAGTAAGAGTAACTCCATTGCATACCCAGCCCAGTCGTCATTCGAGGACGAATGATCCCAAGGGGGAGATATTGTAACACCCCGGATTTTTTTTGAGCTAAGACTTGAACCATCCTTCTTAGTGAGTAAGTATTTACAAAGGAATTTAATTTTTTCTTAAGTGTTAAGGTCACTATATGTAGCACCTTGAGTTGCAAAAAGAACTAAAGAGAATTCATTCAAGTCATTCCTAGGTTCCTTTAAGTTTCTGGTCAACGTTTAATGACCATAACTTTCAACACATGATGAGTTAGGTGGACCACAAGATATAAAATTAAAGGTCTTTAAATTATCTTTCCAACACCACCAAGTTTGCTAATTTTCGAGCTCGTATGAGTGAGGTATGCCTTTTTGAAGTCAGGCTGTCCAGTTAAGGAAAGTTACCCGAAAATAAGAGGGGTATTTTGGTCTTTTCCTTACCCAATCAGATTTAATTCATTTTTAGTAATAATTTAGGGGTCTAAACAGATTAGAATCATTTTCATTCATCCCCAATACACTTAGGGTTTTAGTTGAGAGTTCAAGAAGATAAAAGAAGAGAAAAGAGGAGGAAGCAGGAAAGGATCAAAGCATTCATCGAGATTCTTGAGTTTGGTTGAGGATTTTCACCGTGGGTTTAACCCCTAAGAGGTATGTAAGTTTCCATAGTGTTGGGTTTGTTCACCCACACGCCAATCATGTTATTTTCAGCGAAGTTTTGTTCTTGAAGTTGAAGAATTTGAGTTCTTGATTTGTTTCTTGAAAGTATTGTTTCCGTTTTTGAATTAGGATGGGTTTGATGAGTTCTTGAGATAAAAGTTAGTGAATTGAGGGTGGTTTGGAGTAGATTATTGTGTGTATAAGTTTAGTATTCGAATCTAAGTGATTGGGGAAGAAACCATTCGATTCTAGGTGAATTAGGGTCGAAAAGAATAAGAAAAGATCGGGCAGAAAATAAGTACGACGCAGACCTGTTCCTCAGAAGTGAAATTTCCCTCTCCGCATCACAGAGAGAACGCGGACTCCACTGTTTCAAAAATTATTTTGCGACCAAACATTATAATTCATCTCTGTTTCATGGACTTGCTCCCCAGACAGTGTTTTTCAACCGTTTCTCATTATTAACTATCTAAAACTCATTTAATCATCACGATATCCTTTAACCTTGAATTCATAATTCAAATTCAAGGTAGAGTTAAGTGTTAATTATTGAGTGTTCTTTCGAGTCTTTTGAGAAAGTCCCTTTGAGTCTTTTTGAGGAGTCTTCTACAATTTCTACTAACTTGTTTCAAGACTCAAGTAAGTGAGAATGAGAGTGAGGAGAATGTATTCATGAGTCTACACTATCATCGAGATCCTTCATATCATGAATCATAACTCTTGAATTTATAATTCAAACCCAAGAAAGAATTAAAAGTAGAGTTCAAGAAAGTCTTTGAGTTCAATTGTGAATCCTTTAAGATCAACTATCGATTTGAGCTAAGCTTTGAGGAAGTAAGTATGAGAATGAGAAGAGTCCTATATATGAGTTCCATATTTTTATGTAGACCCTCGAGTTGAGTCGTTCATGCCCATAAATTCTGCATGAATTTCGTAAACTAAGAATCTTTGAGAGGAGTAGTATATTCAAGTTCTAAATCTGGAGTATTGAGTTCCTGACCCTTTTGAAATTATATTCCTAATTATGGGACTATTACATGTTACCCATGAAGTCTTTGTGTTGAGTTGTTCATGCCCATAATTCCACACGAACCCTATGAGTTGAACATTCTTGAGATGAGTAGTATCATGGAGTCCTTGAGTTGAGTTGTTCATGCCCATAATCCCGCATGAACTCTCTGAGTTGAGCATTCTTGAAACGAGTATTATCATTGAAGTTCTTGAGTTCTGAGTTGTTGAGTTCTATGTATGGTTATAGAAAACCTTGAATTGAGTCGTTCACGTCCTTAATTTGGCGTGAACCTTATTTTGAGAAGTCTTTTACAAATTTTTCTAAACTTGTTTTAAGACTCGAGCACTTGAGTTGAGAAAGAGTAGAGTTGAGTTCATTTTCTTTAAAATGATATATGGGAAATAAGTATTCCCAAGAGTAATGTTTTCATATTTAAAAGAGGAGGAAACTGAGATTTCCAAAAGAGTTTTGAGCAGTCGAGTACCATCTCTTTTTAGGGAAAGATTTTGAGTAATAACCTCAAACCACAAAAAGATTTATGATTTTAAACATATGAGCTAGTTATATTTTGGGAGTAGTATTGAGCACCGATATGGGTGAGAGTTCAGAAAACTCACAGCCCCCATAAACCATGTAGCCAACATGGGTAGAAAGGATCATACATTTTAGATGATTCCTTAATGCTTTTTAGCATAGACCAGTGGATCCACTTAGTTGAGGAGTTTTATATCCCGGCAAGGTATAGGACAGTTCCGGCAGCGTGGCGAGACATTGTATCATCACATAGCTCATAGTGATGGTTGTCGGCTAGAGAAACTCCCACAGAGATATTTTTTATTCTTATATACAAACAGAGTTATTTTGTATCCTTGCATACAAACTAAGTTATTATTGTATTCCTCAATACATTGAGTTGCGATCTACTATTTTAAAAGCTTTCCATATATTGCATCTTTTACTATTGCTTTATCTAGAGTTAGGTATTCAGAGTTGAATATCCAGAGTTGAGTCTCTCATTTATTGAGTTGAACTATGTTTATTTGAGTTGAGTTGAGTTGAGTTAGTAGAGAAGAGGTAAGTGTGTTTCTTTTCCACCAGTTCAAGCTTATGTTTATGCTTTAGAATTCCCCTTACATGCTCGTACATTCCATGTACTGAGCCATTTGGCATGCATCAGTTCATGGGATATTCCAGTCATTTTTGGTGAGCCTTCCTACATTCCGGAGGACTTCACCTTTATCTTACATTTAGTAGTTTTGAGATGTCGTGGGTCTTGTTCCGATATCCTTCTGTAATAGTAGAGGATTCATAGATAGACAAAGTTGAGTAGTTGTCAGTTTGTATCTTCCTTGAGTTGTTTTTACAAACTCTGAGTTATGTATTGAGTATTGTTCAGATTATTTTAAAGTTGATATTATTGAACTTCATTCAGTTTTTAAGCTTTTGCATGATTAAGTTAGTCTTCCGCTTGTAGTCAGTTAGGATGAGGGTTTGATTGGGGACAAGCAATAGTTCTTGAGTGTCGGCCACGTCCGGGGTGTAGACTCGGGTTGTGACAGCTGCAGGGGCATTTGTCAAACCAAAAAACATCACAAGAAACTCATAGTCCCCTCACCGAGTCCTAAAAGTTGTCTTAGGGATATCTGATGCCCTAATCTTCAGTTGATGATAATCGGACGTCAAATCAATCTTAGAAAATAGAGATGCACCTTGCAGCTTATCAAACAAATCATTGATACGAGGAAGAGGGTACTTGTTCTTCACAGTAACTTTGTTCAACTGTCAATAATCAATACACATCCTCATGGATCCATCCTTCTTCCTCACAAACAACACAGGAGCAACCCATGGGGAAATACTAGGGTGAATAAACCCCTTACTCAACAAATTCAGCAACTGCTCCTTCAATTCTTTCAACTGAGCTGGAGCCATATGATAAGAAGCAATAGAGATGGGCTTGGTGCCCGGCTCCAAATCAATGGCAAAGTCAATATCCCTATCAGGAGGAACACATGGAAGATCAGTAGGAAACACATCCGAAAACTCTCAAACTTCGAGTATAAAATCCATGAGAGATGGCTCAACACTATTATCCCGAATTAAAGCCAAATAGGACATACACCCTCTATCAACCAATCTCCGAGCTCTAATGAAGGAGATAACTTGGATATGGTAATAACCACTAGCACTTGCCCACTCAAATCTCGGGACACCCTGCATCGCTAATGTCACAGTCTTAGAAGATTGATACGCTCAAATTATACCTCCCTAAAGAAGTATAAGCGATCGTTGTCAAATAAAGAACCAACTTGTAGGTTGGGGTCGATCCCATGAGGAATATGGTTCAGACTTAAATTTAACTCACTATTATATCCGTTTAGTCAAACTATTTCCAAAAATAAGTAATTATATCCCATGAGGAATATGGTTCAGACTTCGATCCCATAGGCTTGACCTTATTTTCACTGCATAGACTCTTCGAACTAGTCATTAGGATCACTATAGGACTTTCTTAGCTTGTAACGTAGGCTCAAGGTCATGTAGGATATATTTGGGTACTTTTTAGTGATTTTCTGCCCTCCTTGACATTACATTGGCTTTTTACCTCTTTTCTCAACCCTATTCTTGACATCCTTTCATTTTCTTTACTTTCCCTTGACTCTCCTCAACACTGATGTGACTTTTGACTTTATAGCTCATATTTTTCACTTTTCTTCTTTTTCTTTTACTTCATTTTTCGTTGCTTCTTTCAGCACTATTGTCATTCATCTTTTGAATACAATCACATCTTTTTTTTCTTTTCCTCTCTTCAACACAAAACTCTTTTCATACCCTTTTTCTTTTGGTTTCCTCTTTCATAGCCACCCTCAACTTATGTATTTTGCATGAGTTGAGGTGCACAATATCCAATGTCGGACCGGGGCCAAGATCAAGGTAACTTTTTGAATTAGCCACCCTCAACTTAGGCTTTTGGCCTAAGTCAAGGTGCACATGTCCAAGGAGGGACCAGGGCCAAAACAATTATATTTAGGGAAGGTGAGTTAGGTGTATTGAAAGAAGTGGTCTATTTTAGGCTCAAACATTTGGATCAAGGGGAACATTTATTTCATTTGGTTGGATCATTTTAGGCTTGAGTGGACTTTATTAGAACAAGGGCCTATGATCATTTACCAACTTCTAGCCTAGATTATCTTACCAGGACCAACGGAGCAAGTTCTAGATTGGCACATTATTGTCTAAACATTCAAACTTTTCTCACTCACACTTGGCACATTATTTCATTATCGGATTATCAGATACCCAGTTCAAGTTTTAGCTTAAGTCATGAGGTCAAATCAGTTCTTTATCTTGTAATATTAATAGACAACATATTCAACTCATCAAGCCTATAGATTCTAGCACATTTCATAAATTTTGGACGGGTATCAATTTCATGCTTTTATTCTTCTACTTACTTCTACAAATACATTCCTAAACATGTCTGTTCAACATAAAAGTAAACAGGCCCTTGGGGGAAAAGAACACAGGAAAGAAAACCCCAAAGGAGGATTGTGAGTTGGGTTACTCAGACTTCACCCTAACACTCCAATTCATTTACCCCACCCCCAATAAAATAAAGTGCAATTGCCCTCACTGCACAGAAAATAATAAAATAAAGCATAGGGTGAAGGTGAAGCAAACATGTGGCGTAGATGTGCCGAAGACACTCAAGAAGCAGGTGGGTCCGGTTTCCCAGAGCCCTCTGGGTCAACACTTGGGACACCATCAGTCGTGCCTGCATCAACTATCACCGTAGTAGCACCCGCAGTAGTGCTCACACTGGCGGATGGGCCAACACCGATATCCCTAGCCCGCTACTGTCTCAGCTCCTCATCAACAATGGATGCCCTCTGAGCCTCCTCAGTTTGCTGGCACTCCTTCTTCCTCGATCTATGAGCCTCAACATCATCAGAAGTACAACCGGAGCGGCGGCAATTCCCAGCAGCATAGGAAGAATCATGTGGTGGTACAGCATCACCGAAGAAGACTTCCAACACCCCATCATCCTCCATGGCTGTAGGGGTGGACTCTAGCTCAGTTTCTAGGGGAGCTAGGAGTGCATCAATACCAGCACGGAGGCTAGCCAACTCCTGCTGTAAGGTGGTCACATCAACGGTCGGGGCCGGACTCTCCAGGATTTGCAACTCAAAGGCATCCATGCGCTTATGAACGGACTGGACCTTTTGGTCCATCATATGCTCCTTCCTCTGCTCAACCTAGGAGCTTGACTGGCGGCCGGTGACGGAGGAGCTTGGACATCTGCTGTAGTGGCTGGAGGGGCAGTGTCATCCACCTACATCTGCTCCACATCCGCAGCAAGATCATCTCCCAACAGTGGAACCGCAACATGTGGCTCTCTATGAGGTGCAACTACATTTTCCTCATCCCGAATAAGGCCGATATCCAGAGTCTTGGTTGCCTTAAGCAACCAGTCACAGTGCCAGACTGGTACCACTGAGTCCCTGCAAAGTGGGAAGATGAGGCAGGGGAAAGGCAAAGTGGTAGTGGCCCTGCTACCATGGCTGCAACTAGCACCGCTCGGTCCCATGTGACCACATTGTCCGCCTGAGTAGGGGACAATCTGTTTCGCACCAGCAGCCAGAAATTTTTTACAGTAAAATTCAGGGTAGCCTTCCTAATGCCCAGGCTCGGATTACTGACCCACTCTATGCGATCTCCATCTGTGGCAAGGTATCGTGCTAGCCACCTAATAAGTGACTCCCTCTACTCGACATTGCTCCGAAATGCCCCACTCAAAATGACGCCCATGCGATAGTCAAACTTTGGTGTATTGATGGGAAGAGTATGGTCCGGGCCATAGATAAACCTATGGAGGGTGGTCTCGGAGATGTCCACAGTGAAACCCCGTACAAGTGTAGCCTCAAGTGGAGGGTGACCGGGGAGCTTGTCCCACTTGGAGATGGACCCTCTAACGGTGGTGACATAGGAGGCGTAAAACTCCCTGACTATTTCTTCGCTGTACGTGCCTGGAGGCCATGCCATCCACTCACACCTGTGCCTATGGAAGAACTCCTCAATGGCTGGAGCGGTGTAGAGGCTATCTGTGAGAACCTGGCGCTCCTCTATGCCAAGTCTGACCATCTTCTCGTGCTCATTCAGCATGCGAGCATTGGTGTAATTTTGATATTGGCCCTCCATGCACCATCTATTTGGCTCTGTCGCAATTGGTGCAGGCTCAAAATTGGGGGAACTGGAACATCGCCCGTACTATCATCCTCGGAAGAAGAGGCAGTGTTGCCGCTGGAGCCGGATGTCGACTCAGAGCCAGCCTGTGATCCGATCGGTGTGGCCCCCTCCTCAGACTAGGGGGCAGTGACCTCTTCAGACCTCACCTGTTGTTCTCGGTTCCTTATAGTGCGAGGAGCAGTGGGGGAGGTCCTGGTAGGAGGAGGAATGTACTCATCGTCTGTGTCCTCATCAATCAACCGGAAGGAAGGTGCGACGAACTTGGATTTCCCTTTAGCGGCATATGTGGGAGCTTGCTTAGGGTCCATGGTACTTGTGGAAGCTTAGTTAGTACAAATATAAGCCAATAAAACACACAGAAGAATTTTAGAACAAGAAACTAACCAAAACAAAAAACTAAAAAAAAACTTGACAGTAGCTGAACTGTCGACCTACGGTCCGTCTATGGAATGACAGTCCGTAGGTCCCCTTTGTGGGTCAGATGGTTGAAAACAAGTCCCAGATGTGGGAACCACAAATGTGCAGAATATTCTATCATGGTTCGATACTTAGTGAGAACTTTGTGTGCAACTGACCCACAGACTCGACCTACGGACCGTAGGGTGACCTACAGTCCGTGGACGGGGAGTCGTGGGTCAGTTTTGTGCCAGGTTACAGACTTTGACTCAATTTTATGCCTTTTCTTTCAATAATTAAAAACAAACTGGATCTATACATGCATTTCAACATGTAATATGGTAGTTTATCATCCTTAGGGTTCCAATTGCACAAAATTTCACATTTTAACACATCAAACTACGAACCCTAAGTCAAAACATCCAATTAGACCCATTACTTGATTTATTTGGTTGTAAGTAACTACACACTGAGCTACCATCATACCAAGGGTGTTTCTAACTTATAATTCAACATTCAAACACGAAACTAACAACCCAAGGTCAAGTTCATTGTTGTGATTTCAAATGGAAACTATGAAGAATTTCAAAGTTCGAGAGAAATAAACTTACCTTACAAGAAAATAACAATGGTGAGTGTCTGTTGCAATGATATCCGTGACCCTTTGCTAGCCTTTCGACACCGAACCCAGACTTTTGGAATCGTTTGGGAAGAAGAGTAGAAGTGGGGGATTGATTTGGGAGAGAATGAGAGATTAATAGGATTTAGGGAATGGATTGTGGGAGTGATATGGGGGATATAGGGGATCAATGGATGATTTTGGGTATGTGGAGGGTTTGAAAAACGGTTGGGAGGGAGTTTTGAATGTGAGGGAATGAATTTAAAATGAAAGGTTTTATTTTATAAGAAGTTCAGGTCGGGTCAGGAAAACCCTAGTTTTGACCCACGAGACCCCGTCGACGGTCCGTGGGTCGACCTATGGACCGTAGGTCAGGTCCGTAGGTCACTCTGATACTTTGAAAAAATTAAAAATTTACCTGGGATCTACGGACGCTATTCACGATCCGTAGTTGGACCAACGGACCGTCGATGGGGTCCGTAGACCACTGCACAGTTGTTTTTCTGCAGATTTTGCCTTTTTTTTTTCTGCACACGTAGCAACCATTAGGACTTTCTTTTACATTTTCTGGACACTTTTTAGACACGGACCCTATTCTATATCTAGCCAACACTAATACAAAAATAAAACACCTATCACAAGAGCTACAAAAAAATCAAAATAAAACAATGAAACTCCTATATCGCAAAGAAAAACCTATAGTTGGCTAGATTGTACATCTTTGGTTGCCTCCCAAGCAGCGCTTGATTTAACATCACGGCACGACCCAGACCCCTTGATTACTCACACTTCATCAAGAGTCCATGCCTCTATCACTGCATTAACACTCTCAGAATTTCCCATGTAGCTTTTTATCCTCCAATGGTTGGCCTTGAACCTTATCCCCTTCCTCTTCTCGAGCTCGACCACTCTATGAGGGGACACTTGGGTCACTCTGAATGGTCCAGCCCACTTGGATTTGAATCTGCCAGGAAGCCAGCGCAACCTTGAGTTAAATAGCAACACCAAATCACCAGGAGCTAATTCGCGCGTTTCTATCTTTTGATCATGGCGCTTTTTCTCCTTGCACAAGTCTGCATCAACCTTCTCATTATTATACTCTTTAGCTTTTTTTCCCACAATGTGATTCACCACAGATACCGATATAAGGCCACTTTCTTGCTTTATAGACCGACAGACGTTAAAAGTCACCTCCTCCTTATTCAGTCAAAACTTCATCTATCCTTTCTCCATATCAACTAAGGTGCGCCCAGTAGCGAGGAATGGTCTCCCTAAGATGATGGGAACCTCAAAGTCAACTTCGCAATCAAGTATCACAAAGTCCGCCAAAAAAATGAACGATCCCACTTTCCCAAGGACATCCTAAAGCACTCCAATGGGCTTCTTCACAGTTCTATCAGCCATAAGTAAACGCATCGCAGTGGGTTTTGGGGCTCCTAAACCCAACTTCTTATAGATCGACAATGGCATCAAGTTAATGCTGGCCCCCAAATCACAGAAGGCCTTCATAAAGTGCATCTTACCTATGGTGCAAGGAATAGTGAAAGCTCCGGGATCCTCTTTCTTTTGTACCAGTGACCTCATAGAAATAGCACTACAATGCTGCAAACTCTAGTCATTCTCCAAACTAACAACCTGCTTTTTGGTCACCAAGTCATTCATGAATTTTGCATACCCAGCCATTTGCTCCAAAGCTTCTATCAACGGGACATTGATGGAAAGTTGTTTCAACATAGTGATGAACCTGCTGTATTTGGCTTCTTTAGTCTTTTGCTTTAACCTCTGTAGGAAGGAAGGTGGAGGTCTAGGCATGGGAACAACATTCTAGGTCAACTTAGCCTCCTTCTCTGTAGCATCTTTCGTCTCTCCAGTAACCACTACCTCATCTTTTTCTACCACCTTTTCAACTTCAGATGGCATGGGGGGGATCAATAGTCTGTTTTCCTCCGCAAGTTGTGATTTCCATACAATACCCATAATTTTTTAGATTCTGGATTGTGTTGTTGGGAAGTGTGCCCAGTTGGCGTGGATTCACTCTAGCGGACAACTGACTGAACTGCTGCTCAAGTTGCTTGATCGACATTGCATGGGAATCAAATTTTTGACCGATTCCAGACAATTCATTTCGCATCTCTTTCAAATTCTCATTAATTTTATCAAACCGCTTCATCATCTTTTGCATCATATCCTCAATGCGGGTCATACTATTACCACCCTCTCTATTACCAGGAGGAACATAGGGCCCAGCCTTATCATTCCTGTTTCCATCGTTGTTTCGGTTGTAGTTGGTGTCACGATTGTAATTCTCATCCCGAACATAGTTTCCCTCACGATTGTAGCCTCCATAGTTCCGACCTTGGTTTCCTTGACCTTGGTGCCACTTATCTGAGTTGGAACCTTGGGAGTTAGTTCGGAAACCCCTCATCTGATCATTTAAGTACGCATCCTACTTATAGTAGCACTCCTCAACTGGTGGTGGTGGAGACCTAGTCAGATAATTCACCGCATTTACCTTTTCCGCACTCCCACTCACAAGTTTTAGTACCAAACCCAATTCTATTCTCATCTGTGCCATCTCTTCCCGAATATCATCATTGGCTTGGTTGGGTGCGGCTTGAACAACGAATGTGGTCCTATTAGTGTTTGCCTTTATAGTTCTCCAGGCTTTGTTGTTTTGGGAAATCCTCTCAAGCTTCTCAGCTATCTCCTCAAAGGTGCACTCACAATAAGATCCTCCAGCAATAGTATCAAGCACAGCCCTTCCATTTTCATCCTTCCCTCTATAGAAATACTCTTTCAAAGACTCATCATCAATGTGGTGATTTGGAACATTTCTGATGAACCCAGTGAACCTATCCCAAGAACTACTAATCGACTCTCTTGGGAGTGCTGCGAAGTTATTCAATTTATCCTTATGATTGAGATTTTTGGACACCAAAAAGTACCTCGCTGTGAATACCTTATGCATTTGGTCTCATGTATAGATCGAATTGTACGGTAACTCAGAAAACCACGTAGCAGCATCTACAGTCAGTGATAGTGGAAAGACCCTCAGACCGATGACATCCATATCTAACTCTGGTCGCCCAACACAACTTTTACACACACTGGAAAGTTTAGCCATATGAGCATAGGGATCCTCCAAAGCCAACCCGACAAAGAACCCTCTCGCTGTAAGCATCTGTATCAAACTGCTAGTGACCACGAATGTGTGACCTGGAGGTAGTGGTGGAAGAACAATAGGACCATCTGAGGTGGTCGCATCATAATCAGCCATGTAATGCTCACAAAACCTTGGTGCTGTTGGATTCTGAATCCTTTCTGCATTTCTGATTAGATTACCACCATGAACCTGAGCGGGCACATTAATAATTCCTGGAGGCTGCAATTCCAGTCCATCTCCAAGATCTTATATGATTGGATTATTTTGGACCCCTTGATTATCCATTTTTCTCAAAGTGTTACTCAACTCTGGATCGTAAGGGGTCAGTGGTCACCTCTACACTGTGTACTTGGCATACACAAGAGTAGAAACCTGTAAAAACTAAAAACAAAAGAAAAATGTAAAATCGGGAAATACTTGACTAAAGAAGTATAAGAGATCATTGTCAAATAAAGAACCCAACTTGTAGGTTGGGGTCGATCCCACGAGGAATATGGTTCAGACTTAAACTTAACTCACTATTATATCCGTTTAGCAAACCATTTCCGAAAACAAGTAATTAAAAGGGGGGGGGGTTGTGTAAACAAATAAATGATTGTTGATCAAGTAACAAGTGAGCAGGATTCAAACTTTTGATTATCAATCAGAGAGAGAAACTAGGGTAGATGTGTTGCCCATAAGCTTTTAACACGGTAATACTAATAATAGTAATCATTTCCTAGTGTTTTACATGCAAAGATGGTAAGATAGGTATCCCTAAGTGATTGGTCCTCAAAATAGGGAATTTCACTACGCACCTTGGTCCGGCTACGAGTGTATACTTTACTAACCCTTACCTTTACCTCAGATTAGACATCACATCAATGTATGGCTTAGTTTTCACCCTCGCACAATTGACATTAGACTATTAGATAGCATCCACTAAATCTATGTTATTAATTCTTTTCTTATTAACTACCTCCTTGGTCCGGTAAGTAGCAACAAGGTGAGTTCTAACGCATGCACTCGTTAAAAAGACTTCTAAGCGAAAGAATTAATAATACATGCATAAACACTATTTAAGAATTACTTAATTATTATTCATACATTGTTAATTGCTCATGGTTCCCACAACCCTAGTTGTGGATTTAGCTACTCATGCTTGAAAGAACACAATTCATGTTTTGATAAAGAGAATTCATGAACTTACAATTAGAGTAGAAGAAACCCGAAATTTCCAATTGAATTGCAAAGTCAAAATCTTGCAAAATGAAATTAGGAAATCAAATTGCTAAAGTTGCCAGTTAATTTCACAAAATACCAAGAACTAAAAGTAAACTATATTGTCTCACCCCTAAAAACGAGGTTTACATACCCTATTTATAGAAAAACAAGTCCTAAAAAAAAGGAAATGAAATAAGGAAATAAACTTCTAGGATGCGGCTTCATTCGACGACTTCCACCTAAGGACCGTGGGTCGACCTACGGTCCGTAGGTCCCTTCCTTAGCTCCATACTTAGACTATTTCTCATCAGGTACTGGAACTTCAACTCCCAGAATCAATCGACGGATGTGCAGGACGATCCGTAGGTCGACCTACGGTCCGTCAGTTGCATCTGTGGTTCCACACTTGGTCAGAATTCCCTGACGCTCCAACTACGCCATCCATCGACGGACCGTCGAAGGACCTACAGTCCGTAGGTGACTTCCATGGGTGGCTCCTTCTGTAGATTTTTAGCTGTCATCTCACTCTACCACGTCCAAGCCTATTTTCTGCAAATATAACACAAAAACATTAATTCTAACATAATATAACTCTAGACACATACAACTTCTAAGGAAAATGTATCAAAAATACTATAAACTCACGGTATATAAAAAATGCCAATCCATACCCAAGATAATGTCAAAGTCTACCATTCCCAAAATGATCAAGTCTACCCAAGTATCATACCCGACCAAAACAACAAGACATGATCGATACACTTGATCCACCACTAAGGATTCACCCACTGTTGTAGAAACATGAATAGGCACATGCATGCAATCAGACATCATATCAAACCTAGCAGCAAAATAGGTAGACACATATGAGAAAGTAGAACCCGAATCAAACAATACAGATGTAGGTCTATGGAAAACTAAAACGATACATGTGATCACAACATTAGAAGTCTCAGCCTCATGATCCCTAGAAAAGCATAGCACTGGCAAAACCCACACAAAAATCTATCTAAAGACTCAACTCATTCGCAAAACCCTCACCTCAAGGACTCAAATACCTCTATTGTTAGCTAAAACTCAAGACCTTCTCAAGAACTCAATCAATCAACTTCAAGAACAAATTTATGGGTAAAATTTTACATGATTGGTGTGAGGATGACCAATTCCACCACTATGGGAAACCTCACCTACCTGGAAAGAATGAAGTTCTTTGTGATTTCCCCAAAGTCTTGAAGAACTCTTGAAACCTCCTCTTTTCTCCTCTTGAACTTTTCCCTAACTTTCTTAAATGTTTTAGGATGAATGAAAAACTGATTTCAATCAGCTTAAACCCCTAATTGGGTGAACAAAACGTGAAGGCCTAGTGGGGTAGGGAAAAGACCCTAATACCCCTCCTTAAAATGGATAAATTTCCTTAACTAGACATGCTGCACTCAAACATGCATATCTCCTTCATCTGAACTCAAAATTTAGCAAACTCCATGGAGTTGGAAAGAGGACTCAACGACCTTCGATTTGATCCCTCATGGACCACATAACTCATATTGTGCTGAAAGATATGGTCATTTGAAGTTGACCCAAAACTCACAATTGAAGTGTAACTTGTGCGAATCTCAATTTAGTTATTTCTAATTCCGAGGTGTTGCAATATCTCCCCCTTGGGAACATTCGTCCTCGAATAAGATCACTCTAAGCCAAAAGGGAAATGGAAAGCATCTAACAACCCCAACTCAAGTACACAACATACACTTCACACAACTCAGCACATTAACTTAGAGAGTATTTTACAAAGAATCAGTACCTTGATCTGGAATTTCTCCAGAAGGAAAGAGATGTGGGTATCTCTTTTTCATATCCTCCTCAGTCTCACAAGTAGCTTCTTCAACAAATTAATTTCTCCATAGGACTTTGACTGATGCAACCTCCTTGGTCCTCAACTTGTTAACCTGATGATCAAGAATTGTAACACCCGAAAAACTAGTGAGTGAAACTAGAGCCTTACGTGGGGGTTTGAAAGTGTAGAATGACTTCCCGAACTTAGTATGAAGGTTTTAGGGTTAGGGAGTCAAGGTACAACCCCCCAAGGACCACCCAAGGGGTCCTTGAGGAGGACCTTGAGCCAGCCCCAAAAGCTGCAAAAAGGCAGCCTACCCATGAAAGGACACCCACGATCCGTGGGTGGACCCATGCCCCGTAGATGGGGGTCGTAGGTCAAGGATGGACCTTCCCCAAATTGTCGACTCTCTGACCCCGACCTATGGACCTGCAGGATGGCCAGTAGGTCCACCTACGGTCTGTAGGTCACCCAATCGTGGGTCACACCTGAAGGTTGTCCAATTCGGCCAAGTTGTGGGTAAGTTGGTAAATTCCTAGGTTAGTTACATCGAAGTAAAGCCGGTTTATATTGATTATTAGGACTTATTTAAGAACTTTTATACTATTAACCACCCCTTTACACTTCATAATTCCCAAATCCATATCATAACCAACTAAACCCTTCAAAATATTTCTCTCTCTAAAAACTCCATTGAAGAAAAAGAAGAAGTCAAGGTCTAGGGCTCAAGAACTCATCTTTTCCACTCAAGTTCATGAAGAATATTCAACTAAGGTATGGTAGTCTTGATTCATGGAAATATTTCTTCCATGGAGCCTTCAAACTTTCAATTTCAAAGAAGAAAGTTCTCCAAAACCTAAGGTTTTCACTCCAAGTCATTGATTCTTTTTAAAACATTTTCAATGATTTAATTATCATATATTATAAATGAATTGTTGTTTTATGGTGGTTTTATGATAAAATATCCCATGAATCCATGAATTCCTCATAACCCTAATTTATGACTTTGTGATGTGGGTGAATTGTAGTAAGATGAATATTATGGAATTGTTCTTGTAGTAGTTTAATTACTTGAATCATGTTATTATCCATGCCTAATATTAGTAATCCTAGGTGTGTTGGTGAATTATGATTCATGGTCCTTTAAGGGCAAATTGTGAGATTTTTGTATAATCATGATGCTTATGTACATGCTTTGTGAGTATATTGAAAGTAATGTGATCATGACTATAATGCAATTGTGTTGTTGAAAGGATATTCTCAATTATAAACTGATGAATGATGATTACATGTTGTGAAGGTTTCCTCAATCTATAACGTACCATGAATTGGTAGTCTTAGGGCATTCTCTTCTTGTGTAACTAAAAGTATCTTGACTTAATGAACCTTGAATCGGTAGGCCAATAGCATCTCTTTCATAAATGATTAATGAAGTATTATAGGCTTTGTCTTGAATCGGTAGACCAATGGTAGCCCTTTCATGATGAGTCTATGAACTAATGGAATGATGAACCTTGAATCGGTAGACCAAATGGTAGCCCTTTCATGAGGAATCAATGAGCTATCCTAATGATGTACCTTGAATCGGTAGGCTTAGGGCACCCTTTCATTTGTTTAATAATGTACCTTGAATCGGTAGGCTTATGGCACCCTTTCATGTGTGTAATAATGTACCTTGGGTCGGTAGGCCAATGTCATCCCTCTCATGTGTAATAATGCTAGAAGAGAATGAACTACTCTATGGGAATTTAATGCTTAGCACCGAGTGGATATCATAAGGTGGAAGTACTCCCAATATTAGGCAAGGTTTCTAGTAACACCTTCCTTATACCATAATGATGTGCCCACATAGGTTATTAGCTAGTGGATCCACCTAAGCTAAGTTAACGATCCTACCTTAGGCAAGTATACCAACCCTTTACGGTGTGGGATAGACACTGGATTCCATGGTTTGATCACATGGTCTATGTCGGTTAGAGCTTATTCCCATCATGTGAGTTATGTGCTATGGTTACTCAAGAGGTTCTATGAAGTGTGGGTGGTAGTATGGGAGCCCATTCATGCAGTGCACGAGTAGGCTTTGAGAGTGGCTATGGTGTGTTTCTCAAATGTCATAATGTATAATGAAATGAATGTGCTTATAATTATGCTAACGAGAATGTTGACTTGAAGGAGAAATGTAATGATAAATGTTTAACTTGTATTGTTGCTATGAGTTGCTTTCCTTGACATGACTTATTAAATGAGAATATTCCTTATCTATGTGTATTAACTAAGGATGAGAATGAAGAATGGTAAGTATGTTATGGTGGCCTCAAGGAGGTACTTAGTATGTGTGGTATTATGGGATTCCATTCATACATTGCACAAGTATAACTTAGGGTTGCCTAAGATGATGGCTCTATTATGTTATAATGATTTATATGTTGAACATGTTTGTGACCTATGCTTTTATACTAAAGTTCATGATGTTTCTCAAACTTGGCATATAGCATGGTTTCAACTAAAATGTCCTTTTTAGCATGATTTTTGCATGGCTATCATACTTAGTGCATTTTTGTACTAACCCATATTTCTTCTACATTTTTTCTACAAAGTGTAGGTTCCTGTTCTTAAGGTGATCTCTTTGGATTCAAGCTTGGATAAACTATTCTCCTAGCTTGGGGTGAGTCCTCAAGATTCAAGGACGTATGAGTCTTTAGTTGTTTCTTTTATGTCATTTTATGTTTAGGACTATGTTGAAGGGTTGTGACCCTATCGTTGATTCAAAGTTTTATTAGATGGCCATGTGAGACAAAGTAAGACTTCCATTTGCTTTTAAATAGAGACTTCGATTGCATGGATAAAAGTTTTAAATTCCGCACCATTTTCTTATGTCTTATGTTATGAATGCTATGAGGCTTGTATGAGGCTCTTAGAAGTCTTCTACACCCTCGGGTCGTGACAAACATGGTATCAGAGCACAAGATTTTGGAATGGTTTTAGGATGATATCTCATAATCCATATTTAGTAGAGTCTTGTTCATAGTGTGAAGCGCACCACATTTATGAATGAGAGGATATAAGATGTTAGGAAATCTCACTTTATTTCATTACTCTAAGTCATGACATAGAGTTTAACTCTATAGTGTCTCTCTCTTATTCCTTATCCGATGGTCTTCAAGATGTGACTACTCGAAGGGCTAATGATACAAGGATCGAGGGAGAAAAGGTTAGTAGTGATGCCAATTATGGATATGTGACTAGATAGGACTTGATATGATAAGATTTAGATGATATCCTTTAGTGTAAATGGGTTTCATAATGGTTATGTCTGTTTGTTGGTAGAAAGTCATGATGAGTTTTGAGGAATGTTGAAAGATTTGATGAATAGGGTGTTTTAGAAATGCCTAGATGTGTTGAGTGGGTAGACTCCTCTCAGAAGGATAGAAGAGTGATTAACCTTAGTTTAGAATCATCTTGTGTGATGGGTGTGAAGGCTTAGTGATGACTTGCTCCGACTTAGAATTGAAAGAAATGAGGCTTAGAAGAGTCTGTATAGGCTTACTCCCAAGGGGGAGATAATGTGCTTAGATAGCAAGATTGTTGAGTGTTCTTGATATTCATAAGTTAGATTTGTTTGAAATTCTCACCTTGAGAGGTGTAGTATGTTTTGGGAAGTTTAGTACCAGTTTTGTAGGCTCATATGATACCTTGAGTGGTGTGGTAAGGTTGCTTATGAGCTAGAGTTGCTTAATGAGAACCTCCCTAAGTTAGAAGTACCGGCTGGGATCTTAGACCCGTAAGTTAAGAAATAGAAGAGTAAGGAAGTTCATTCCATGAAAATGTTGAGGAGTGGTATGTTAGTAAGAGTTTTAGTTGAGGATGCTACTTGAGAGGCCTAGGGCCAATGAGAAATCCCGATATCCTCATTCTCTTTCTTTTATTCCTATTCAAGCTTAAGACAAAGAGTTCCTTGTGAATTGTTTTATGTTTTGGAGTCATGTGTATTGTATGAGTTTTTCCATGATTTCCTTATGTTATGCATGTTCCTGATGAAATTCATGTTTAGTAGTAAAATGAGTTTTCATGATTTTTATTCCTCATGTTGATGTGCATTTAGTATGAGTTGCCTATTTGACTTCATGAGATGAATTGTTGAACATGCTTAAATGTGCTTTTGAGAGTAATTCCATAAATTGCTTCATGATGTTATGGTGATAAACATGTTTTGAGTTGGAGAAGGTAGTTCCTCCTATGAATATTGAAATGTTGAAGTTGTCATGCATAATGGGTTGTTAGATGTAGTTCTTACTTCCTTGTGTTGCATTGAGTATATTGAGATGGAGTTGATGTTTCCTCCTTGTTTTGTGCATTGTTATGATTTTTCATGCATGATGGGCTGCTAGTCTTGAGTTTTTAATTCCGTAAGGTGTTTATAAATGTCATTCGAGCACGAATGTTCCCAAGGGGGAGATAATGTAACACCCGAAAAACTAGTCAGTGAAACTAGAGCCTTACGTGAGAGTTTTTGAGTTTGATGTGGGGTTTGGAAGTGTAGAATGACTTCCCGAACTTAGTATGAATGCTTTAGGGTTAGGGCGTCAAGGTACGACCCCCCAAGGACCACCCAAGGGGTCCTTGAGGAGGACTTTGAGCCAGCCCCAAAAGCTGTAAAAAGTCAGCCTACCCACGAAAGGGCACCCACGATCCGTTGGTGGACCCACTCCCCGTAGGTGGGGTTCGTTGGTCAAGGATGGACCTTCCCCAAATTGTCGACTCTCTGACCCCGACCTACGGACCTGTAGGACGGCCAGTAGGTCCACCTACGGTCTGTAGGTCACCCAATCGTGGTTCAAAGAAGAAAATTCTCCAAAACCTAGGGTTTTCACTCCAAGTCATGGATTCTTTTTAAAACGTTTTAAATGATTTAATTATCATATATTATGAATGAATTTTTATTTTATGGTGACTTTATGATAAAATATCCCATGAATCAATGAATTCCCTATAACCCTAATTTATGACTTTGTGATGTGGGTGAATTGTAGTAAGATGAATATTATGGAATTGTTCTTGTAGTAGTTTAATTACTTGAATCATGTTATTATCCATTCCTAATTTTAGTAATCCTAGGTGTGTTGGTGAATTATGATTCATGGTCCTTTAAGGGCAAATTGTGAGATTTTTTTATAATCATGATGCTTATGTACATGCTTTGTGAGTATATTGAAAGTAATGTGATCATGACTATAATGCAATTGTGTTGTTGAAAGGATATTCTCAATTATAAACTTATGAATGATGATTACATGTTGTGAAGGTTTCCTCAGTGTATAACGTACCATGAATTGGTAGTCTTAGGGCATCCTCTTCTTGTGTAACTAAAAGTATCTTGACTTAATGAACCTTGAATCGGTAGGCCAATGGCATCTCTTTCATAAATGATTAATGAAGTATTATAGGCTTTGTCTTGAATCGGTAGACCAATGGTAGCCCTTTCATGATGAGTCTATGAACTAATGTAATGATGAACCTTGAATTGGTAGACCAAATGGTAGCCCTTTCATGAGGATTAAATGAGCTATCCTAATGATGTACCTTGAATCGGTAGGCTTAGGGCACCCTTTCATGTGTTTAATAATGTACCTTGAATCGGTAGTCTTATGGCACCCTTTCATGTGTGTAATAATGTACCTTGGGTCGGTAGGCCAATGGCATCTCTCTCATGTGTAATAATGCTAAAAGAGAATGAACTACTCTATGGGAATTTAATGCTTAGCACCGAGTGGTTATCGTAAGGTGGAAGCTCTCCCCATGTTCGGTCGGGTTTCTAGTAACACCTTCCTTATCCCATAACTATGTGCCCACATAGGTTATTAGCTACAGGATCCACCTACGCTAAGTTACTGGTCCTACCTTAGGCAAGTAGACCAACCCTTTATGGTGTGGGATAAACACCGGATTCCATGGTTTTTTAACATGGTCTATGTCGGTTAGGGCTTATTCCCATCATGTGAGTTATGTGCTATGGTTACTCAAGAGGTTCTATGAAGTGTGGGTTGTAGTATGGGATGCCATTCATGCATTGCACGACTAGGCTTTGAGAGTGGCTATGGTGTGTTTCTCAAATGTCATAATGTCTAATGAAATGAATGTGATTATAATTATGCTAATGAGAATGTTTACTTGAAGGCGAAATGTAATGATGAATGTTTAACTTAGATTGTTGCTATCAGTTGCTTTCCTTGACATGATTTATTAAATGAGAATGTTCCTTATCTATGGGTATTAACTAAGGATGAGAATGAAGAATGGTAAGTATGTTATGGTGGCCTCAAGGTGGTACTTATTATGTGTGGTATTATGGGATGCCATTCATACATTGCACAAGTATAACTTAGGGTTGCCTAAGATGATGGTTTTATTATGTTATGATGATTTATATGTTGAACATGCTTGTGACCT
>JAJONR010004113.1:0-41662 GCA_029582245.1 Solanum etuberosum
TTAAATATTCAGGATGAAAAGGAATAAACTCATACATACATTTCTACTAACAGAGAATAGAACGGAGGCTGCTAACAGAGGAACAAAATATAATTAAACTCAAATTTATATGCATCGAGATAAAGCGCGATCATGGAGAGCATATAATTTATAGCATATTCTATAACTAAGCATGACAATAAAGATCTCCATTAAAATGTATTCCTACTTTAAGAAGTATACATGAGCTGCACATGTTTAACATACAAGGACAATGAATAAGCAATCAACTGGGAGGAAAAAAAAAGTCAACAAAAGATCTCATATAAACCTATTTTTTAAACTAAGTCATTCCTTAATTTCAAGATGGCTAAAACGCGAAAGAAATGTGACTTCATATTCCTAAAAAGATTAAACTGAACAAAAATACATCACTTCATTATCGCTAGAACAAGAAAAATCTTTCTCGACACCAAATCAGAGGAAAAGGGGCGAAAATCACCTACTATAGGGCAGTGAATGGGGCTGCTTCGATCAAAGTCTATATTCGAACAATAATGAACTCAAACAAGATTGAAAGAGGATACAAAAGATAATTTTTGAGAGCAGAAAGCAATGGTTCAAGGTGCTATTTGGGGGGGGGGGGGGCAAGCTTCTTTTCTTAAAAATAAATACCAAGGCAGCTATAGAGATCCCAAAAAAACTTCCGAAACTCAAATGCAAAATGTTGGTACTTATAGGAATGAATTGGGGTTCTTGGCTCAAGTTTAGGCGGGATTTCAAGAATCAAATTAGTCGTTTTGAATTCAAAATCCATCTCTGAACTTACTTTGTCCAAATCGTAGAAGTCTCTTGGCATCTTATGTTGGCACAAAAATAGGACTGGTGAATCTGTCAATGGCTAAAGATAGTTGGAGTTTTCTATGTAAAAAGAAAAAAGACCAGAAAAACGAAGGGGATGAGGCAACGACTATTTTGATTTAGAAGATAGGTTTAGGGTTTCTATCTTAACTTGGGCAGAGTTGGATTTGGGCTGCACATAGGACTTTTGGGCCGAATTTGAGGCTATTTTCCTTTCTTCTTTTAAATTATGTTGGGCTTCTTACTTAATAACTGGTACAATATATGTTAAAAAATGACAACTAATAATTTACATAATAAAAATATCAATATTACAAATTTACGCTAATGTAAAATATACAAATATAAAAGAAGGATTTATAATTAGTTTAATAAGTACGAAACTTGAAATAAAGCGACAACAAATAATTTTTTTAAGAAAAGAAGGTGTAAAAAGTGATAATAGTAATTTTGATAATAAAACATATAATTTTAGTAGATAAATAGTCGTAGTAGTAAATAGTTGTGAAAAAGGAATATTTGATACGTTATTAAATTAGAAGCTCAAAAATAATAAATTAGAAGAAAGGAGGGTCAAAATTCGGTGTCAACAACTTCTCCCTCTTTGACCAGAGACGATGTAAGAGTTTTTGGGCAAAGAAGTTGACGTAGTAGCCAATTTTGTCCCGACCAACAAATATGAACTTGGGAGAGTATGAGAAAATATGAGCATTGGATAACTGATGAGGTAGATAATTTTTGAAACAAGGTAGTCGCGAGCTTACAAAAATTGCTCAAATGTAGAATTATGATGTTATTGGATATTGTGATCGAGGAGAGTGTTCGAGATTGGAGTCGAGTAGAGTTCAAGGTAGACCTTTGACCTTTGTTGGAAAGCTAAACTTTCACAACAAATTGCCCAATTCACTGCTTAGATAAAGTTTCACGTTGCATTGTATCTCTTGTTGCTGCATGCATGTAGATTGTGCTTTCAGCTAAATCTTGATAAAATTGTTAAGAAATAATATAAAGCTAGAAATATAAATATCTTATGATAAATATCATATAAGAGTTGATGTATACTAAAACGCTGAGCAATGGATATTTCATCGCTATATTGTAATTAATTATATCGCCATCCTTTTGTAGCTAAATTTATGGCGCGTAAAATTGGCGCCAAATTTTTGCAACGGAATTGATATTTCATTGCTAGTCCATCGCTATATATGGTGTTAATTTACTTTTAGTTTTTATAGCGACGTAATTATAAATCCGTGGCTAATCCATCGTTATATAGCGACGAAAATATGTTTGTTGCTAAAATCCGTTACTAAACGCTGATTTTTTTGTAGTGATATTTTTACACAAAAATGTGGGTAAATTCTACAGGCTCTTCCATACCCATAAATCTGTCATGAGACGTGTAGCAGATATACTGAATAGCTCCAAGGTTACTCATTTAAGTAGTGACTAACTTTGACAAGTTCTGAATATCCCATATTTTGCACATTTTATCCTGGCTCAAATTGCAAACGTTAGGCCATCAGGATGCCATGTTGATGCAAATGAGTAGTCCACACAAAGGATAAAAATCTTTTCCATTCCTACAGTCAACCAAAAAACCTATCGCGATCAACAAGCAAAAAATAAGCACCATAAATTTTCGCCCCAAGAACATTTAGTTGGAGTGTTATATGTCGTATCAACAAAAAGATGAAGTTTATTACATAGAAGATGAATATGAAATGGAAAAACTAGATTATTTTGTTTATGAGTTCCAAGGCGTAGACTTGGGTGGCTATGATTCGATTGTAGATGAGTTGCAAGTCGTACACTTGGATGACTTTGATTTGGATGTAGATGAGCTCTTAGACGTAGGCTTAGGTGGATTTGATTCAGATGTAGATGATTACGATTACATAAAAAAATAATGTAAGATATTTTTGCTATAGAAGTAAGGAAGGGCAAAGATATTAAAGGGATCCCCTAGAAAGGGTTACCATAACCAGGGAGACAACTAGGCAAAGAAGACTACAATGCTATCAGAACTATAAAAATATTCCGCACTCTAGTTAGACATCAGAAAAGGAGTGCAGAACCATGAAGAAAGGTAATTTAAACTATGATTTCAGATGGAATGCAAGATTCATAACATCAACGTCCTCTCATCCCCAGCTGAGGAATTTGGTTTGGACACCTTTTAACCATGATATGTACCTGATGTCTAATTTTTTCAGTCATCTGTAACACTAACGTCCTCTTATCCCGCAGTTGAGGAACTTGGTTTGGGCACCTTCGAAGCATGATGTGTACCTGATGTCTCATTTCTATGAAATTCATTGGTCAACATTGACTTGGTGAAAACTGAAATTCTCAATTTATCAAGGCATGTAGCGCCACTCAAGAAAATCTTGAAATCCTTTTAGAGGGATATACGGAGACCCTAGTAAGCACTCTTGCTGTGAAAGATAAGTTGCTTTTTACTAGCGGATTGGAAGAAGAACTTATTGTCAAGTATTTAGATAAGCTTGGAGTTTTCTTTTGTTCTCGTCGACCTAAGTCGAGGATGTCATTACCACTGCTATTGAGATTAAAAATCTGCTAGAGGTGCAATTCATTTAATAGCTTCAAATAACGATTCTAGAGTTAGAAATTTTTTATTTCGAGAAATTTTTATTGTCTAACCATTTCCATTTTCCCGAGCCAGTGAATCATTGATCACTCAGCCCTGATGACAATCTCTAACTCCAGGATGGCATCACTGGCCAGGGAAATTGGAAATGATTAGATAGTTGAGATTTCTACAAATCGAAAACTCTAACGAATCATTATTTGATGTTATAAAATAGAGTGCACCACTGATAGTGTTGTTAATCTTAATAGCAGTGGCAATGGCATAATCGTTATACGTTGGTCAAGAACAGAAGCAAACTCCAGTATTATCTAAATACTTGACGATTAGTTCTCCTTGCAATCTACCAGCAACAAGAAACTTATCTTTCACAACAAGAATAATTACTCGGGTCTCCTTAAATCCCTCTTAAAGGCTTTCAGGTTGTTTCTCGAGTGGCACTACATGCCTTGATA
This sequence comes from Solanum etuberosum, assembly GCA_029582245.1. Lineage (NCBI taxonomy): Eukaryota > Viridiplantae > Streptophyta > Magnoliopsida > Solanales > Solanaceae > Solanum > Solanum etuberosum. The sequence continues at coordinate 3,907 of JAJONR010004113.1, forward strand.
AATGGAAAATTACTGTTTTTGCGCAAATCCATGATGACTAGTGAATGATAGAAAAATTAGATATCAGAAGACACCACGACAAAATTCCTCAGTTAGGAGTGAGGAAATGTTGATATAGAGGATCTTGTATTCCATATGAAATCATAGTACAAATAATCACCCTACCCTAGAAATTCGCCGGAAATTAATGCATAGTGCTCGAATGGGGCATAGGGGACAGCTAGATGATCAAAGATCAAGCAAGCGGATGCGATCAAAGAGCATCACCACTTTCTCCGTCTTAGTCTTTTTCGACTACTTCGACTGGAATTCTGTGGGAAAGAGGTTAGACTAACTATAGGAAAAAGAAAATTTACCTTTAGCCACTCGCAAATGGGCATCAAAAAGAAACTCCCACTAAAACCTCAAGGAAGATTGAATCCCCTAGGTGCAAGTTAAACATCAACTCAAGAAAGCAATAGGCGAATGGGGATAGGCCCGGTGTCTGGCTGAGTTTTCTTCCCCTGAATATGGGGTACATGCATATATCGTTGGCTCTACTTTTATTAATATAACCATTTGCCAACTGGGTGGCATATATTGGTCATAGTCGCCTGCCAGCAACGACAGCTCTTTGATTCTCTACCCGAATTGTAGAAGATCCGTTACAATTTGAGAATTATTATTCAATTGCGTATCTATATTATTACATTGAGATCATATCTATAGATACTACATTAGACTCCTTTCTCGACTAGGAAACTACAGTACTATTCTTTTCCAAGTAGGATTATATATTTTTATTTTTATTTTATGACTGTGATGATCGAATCATCTTTCGTGCACCTCGATTAAATTTACAAGAGACCTACCACCTCCCTAGCAACAAGTATCAGGTAACTCTTTTCGCTAAAGCTAGGACAGATGGAAAGAATCAGCTAGTGTTTTTGTCTCCGCTGAGTATTGACCCTAAGACCTAGGATTCTCAATCACTTCATTGACCACTCGGCCACACCCTAGGGTACCAAATAGGATTTTATATACTAATACTTTTCCAAGTAGGTGTCTTGTGTTATAAAGGATACCACACTCAGTTTTATCGTTCAAATGATGGAGATAGTCTACATTACAAATAGCACGATAAAAAAAAATGAACCTAAATATAATCCACTTCTACCCTTAGAGTGCTCATATTATTGCATCAAGATATGAATAGTTATGTCATCGCCCAAACTCAAGGAGGATACTAAATATTTGATTCCACACGCCAATGATAAGCGACTCTCTATAAGGACTAAAAGACACTCGTGATATCTCAAAAGAGAAATCATTTTCTTACTCCACCTCATATCCACATTTTACATAAAAAATGTAAAAAATATTCTACAAGCTCAGCCATACCCATAAATATGCCATCACACCTCTAGCATATTGGCCGAAAGCTCCAAGGTTACCTTTCAAAGAAGAGACTAAATTAGACAAGTTCTGAATATCCCATATTTTGCATGTTTTATTTTGGTTCTCATTTGCAAACGTTAGGCCATCAGGATGTCACGATAATGCAAAATGAGTAGTCCACATGTCTACATAAAGGAGAAACAACCTTTCTATTCATTGAGTTAATAAAAAAACTTATCGTGATCAACATGCAAAAAACAAACAGCCTAAATTTCCGTCTCAAGATCATTTAGTTGGAGTGTAACATGTCCCATCAATAAGGAGAAATGTTGATTACGTAGAAAATTAATATGAAATGAAAGAAATAGATGAATTCATTGATTAGTTCCAACGCGTAGACTTGGGTGGCTTTGATTCGGATGTAGATAAGTTGCAAGGCATAAACTTGGATGACTTTGATTTGGATATAGATGAGTTTCTATGTATAAACTTAGGTGACTTTGAGTCAGATGTAGATGAGTATGACTACATGAATAAAAGAACGCAAGATATTTCGGTTGTTGAGGTAAGGAATGACAAAGGTATTCAAGGGATCCCCAAGGAAAGGGTTACCATAACCAGGGAGACAACTAGGCAAAAAAGACTACAACGCTATCAAAACTATGAAAATATTCCTCAATCTGGTGAGATATATGGAAAGGAGTGCAAAAGAATAAAGAAAGACGATTTATACTATGATTTTAGATCGAATGCAAGATCTATTACATCAACGTTCTCTTACCCTAGTTGAGAAATTTGGTTTGGGCACCTTCTAAGCATGATGTATACCTGATGTCTCATTTATCTATCATTGATTGGTCATCATTGACATGTGCAAAAATTGAAATTCTCAATTTATCACGGGATGTAGTGCCACTGGAGAATCATCCTGAAAGCTTTTTAGAGGGATTTAAGGAGACATGAGTAAGCACTCTTTCTGTGAAAGATAAGTTGTTTGTTACTAGTGGATTGCATGGAGAACTTATCGTCAAGTATTTAGATAAGACTTTACTTTTCTTTTATTCATGCCAACCTATGTGGATGATGTCATTACCACTTCTATCGAGATTAACAACACTGCCAGTGGTGCACTTCATTTAATAGTTTCAAATTATGATTCTGGAGTTAGAGATTTTGATTTCAAGAAATTTCAACTGTCTAACCATTTCATTTTCCCTAGCTAGTGAAAAATACATCACTCAGCCTTGATGGCAATCTCTAACTCCAGGATGGCATCACTGGCTAGGGAAACTAGAAATATTTAGACAATTGAAATTTCTCCAAATCAAAATCTCTAACTCTAAAATTATTATTTGAAGCTATAAAATGAAGTGCACCACTGACGGTGTTAGTAATCTTAATAGCAGTGACAATAGCATCATCATCATATGTCTACCGAGAACAAAAGAAGACTCTAGGATTATCTATGTACTTGACGATTAGTTCTTTTTGCAATCCACTAGCAACATACTTATCACAGTTAGAGAGCTTACTCGGGTCTCCGTAAATCCCTCTAAAAGGCTTTCAAAAGGTTTCTCGAGTGACGCTACATGACTTGATAAATTGACAATTTTAGTTTTTGCGCTGGTCAATGATGACCAATGAATGAAAGAAAAATGTGACATTAGGTACACATCATGCTTAGAAGATTCCCATACCAAAATTCCTCAGTTGGGGGAGAGAGAATGTTGATGTAATGGATCTTGCATTCCATCTGAAATCATAGTATAAACCGTCTTTCTTTGTGGTTTTTCACTCCTTTTCTGGTGTCTCACCAGATTGAGGAATATTTTCATAGTTCTGATAGCGTTGTAGTCTTATTTTCCTACTCGTCTCCCTGGTTATGGTAACCCTTTCCTATGGGATCCTTTTAATATCTTTGCCCTTCCTTACCTCGACAGCGAAATATCTTATGTAAAGATATGACACCTGGGCCTAACTCAACCCCAAAAGCTAAGTCATGAGGGGAGGTATGTCCAAGTCCATATAAAGAGACAAATTTTCCATCTCTCTACCGATGTGGGACTTCTTAACACTCCCCCACATGCCCAGACCTCAACTGGAGCATGAACACTTCTAAATGGGGGCCAAACATCGGTGAACAATAAATTGGAATGGGCCTGGCTTTGATACCGTGTAAAGATATGACACCTCGGCCTAACTCAACCCCAAAAGCTTGCTCACGAGAGGAGGTCTGTCCAAGTCCATATAAGGAGAACAATTTTCCATCCCTCTACCGATGTGGGACTTCTTAACATATTGGTTTCTTATATTCATGTATTCATACTAATATACATCCTAATCAAAGCCACCTAAGTCTACGTACGCTTTGGAAATCATCTACATCCAAATTAAAATCATTCAAAGGCTATGCCTTGCAACTCATCTACATCCTAATCAAACCCACCCAAGTCTACGCCCTAGAACCCATTAATAAAACATCTAGTTCTTCCATGTCATATTCATCTACTACGTAATCAACATCATCTACTTGTTGATGGTACATGTTACACTCCAACTAATTATCTTGGGGAAAAGATTTAGGGTGCATATTTTTCGCCTATTGATCACGATAGGTTTTTTGGTTGACTCCAAAAATGCTGAAGTTGTTTATCCTTTGTGTGGACATGTGGACTACTCATTTGAATCAGCATGGCATCCTGATGGCCTAATGTTTCTAAGTGGGAACCAATATAAATGTGTAGAATATGAGATATTCGAAAATTTATCCAAGTCAGTCACTACTTTGAAGGGTAACCTTGGAGCTATTTGGTCAATCTACTACATGTTTGATGACAGATTTATTTGCAAGGTAGATCTAGTAGAATTGGTCCACATTTTTAATGTAAAATATGGATATCATAGTAAAAACAAGCACCCTACCCTAGAAAGTCTACAGAAATTGACGCACGGTGATTTGTCTAGTTAAGTTTGCTTCCCCTGAATATGGGGTTCATGCATATATCATTGGCTCTAGTTTTGTTAACATAACCATTGGACAGATGGGCAGCATATATTGGTCATAGCCGTGTGCCAGCAGCGGAAGCTTTTTGATTCTCTACCATGATCGTAGAATCTCTGATATAATGTGAGAAATATTGGAGAAAATATTATTGAATTATGTTTCTTTATAATTACATTAAGACCCTATTTATAGATATTACATCAGATTTCTTTTTCGACTAGGACATTATAGTACAATCCTTTTATTAGTAGGATTCTATCTTTTTTATTTTATTTTATGATCTGGTGTTCGGACTAGCTTTCGTACACCTCGACTAAATTCACGGGATAACTACCACCTCCCCCAGTAATAGGTACCAGGTAACTTTTTCCACCAAGGCTAGGACAGATAAGAAGAATCACCTAGTGATTTTTTGTCTCTGCTGAGTTTTGAACCTGGGGCCTAGGGTTCTCAACCACTTCATTGACCGCTAGGTCACACCCTTTGGTTCCAAGTAGGATTTTATATACCAATCCTTTTCCAAGTAGGTGACCTATGCTATAAAGGATACCACACTCTGTTTATCGTTCAAATGACTATAGATCGTCTAGCTTTCAAATAGCATGATAAACAAATATGAACCTCTATATAATCAACTTCTACCTTCAGTGTGCTCGTATTATTGCATCAAGGTATGAATAGTTGTATGGTCACCCAAACTCAAGGAGACTACTAAATGTGCGATTCCACATGCCAATGATAAGGGACTCTGTATTAGAACTAAAAGACTCTCTTAATATCTCACCGAAGAAATCAATTTCTTTGTCCACCTCATATCTATATATTACTTAAAAATGCAGATAAATTATACAAGCTCTACCATGCCCATTAATCTGCCATCAGATGTGCAGCGGATTGATCGAATTGCTCCAAGGTTCCCCTTGAAGGTAGTGACTGACTTGGACAAGTTCCGAATATCCCATATACTGCACGTTTTATCTTGGTTCCTAGTTGCAAATGTTAGGCCATCAGGATACCAGGCTAATGCAAATGACTAGTTCACATGTGCACACAAAGGAGAAATAGCCTTTCCATTCCTGGAGTCAACCAAAAAACCTATCACGATCAAAAGGAAAAAAATAAAGACCCTAAATTTTCGCCCTAAGATCATTAGTTAGAGTGTAACATGTCTTATCAACTAGGATATGATGTTGAATACGTAGTAGATGAATATTAAATGGAAGAACTAGACTATTTGATTGATGAGTTCCTGGGAATAAACTTGGGTGGCTGTGATTCAGATGAAGATGAGTTGCAAGATATAGACTTGGATGACTTTGATTTTGATGTATATGAGTACCTAGGCGTAGACTTAGGTGGATGTAGAAGAATATGAGTACATAAATAAAAGAATGCAAGATATTTCGGCTGCTGAGGTAAGGAAGGGCAAAGATATTGAAGGGATCCCGTGGGAAAGGGTTACCATAGCCAAGGAGACAACTAGGCAAAGAAGACTACAACGCTATCAGAACTATGAAAATTTTCCTCAATCTAGTGAGACATCATAAAAGGAGTTCAAAATCACAAAGAAAGACAGATTATACTATGATTTCAGATGGAATGCAAGATCCATTACATCAACATTCTCTCACCCCCACTAAGGAATTCAGTCTGGGCACCTTCTAAGCATTATGTGTACCTGATGTCTCAATTTTCTGTCATTCATTGGTCATCATTGTCATGCGTAAAAAAATAAAATTCTCATCTGGGCATGTAGCACCACTCGAGAAATATCTCAAAAGCCTTTCAGATGGATTTACGAAGACCCGAGTAAGTATTTCTGTTGTGAAAGATAAGTTGCTTGTTGGTGGTGGATTGTAAAGAGAACTTATCTTCAAGAAGTTAGGTAAGACTGGAGTTTGCTTTTCTTCTCGCTAACGTATGATAATGATAAAATTACCACTGTTATTGATATTAACAACCCTTCCAGTGGTGTACTTCAATTTATAGTTTAAAATAATGATTCTTGAGTTAGAGATTTCGATTTGGAGAAATTTCAACTATCGAACCGTTTCAAGTTTCCATAGCCAGTGATGACATCCTTGTAACACCTCGTATTCAAAAAGGACCAGACAAAAGATTTTTCAGAAGTTGCAGGTGCCACCAACGGGTGTCACCTATGGACCATAGGTGGGGTCTGTGGTTGGCCACCTCAGCTCCACCCAGGATTTCAGAGAAAAAGGTCAAAACAACGCCAGGACCTACGGACCGTTGGTGGGACCACGGTCCCTGGTCTAGGGCCGTGGTTCAGACCTCAAATTTTCAGCTACCAGACGCCAAACGACGGCTGACAGGATGGACTGTCAGTCGACCTACTGTCTGTCGGTCAGGCCAGTCGTTGGCCCCGTCAGGTTTTAAGTTGGGGTCGTTTTGGTCTTTCCCCTTATGCGTTAGAAACCTAAACTACATCGTTTAACCCCTAAACTACGTCGTGTTGGTCAGTTTAAGCCTAGTAACTTAATCAGATCTTTCCCTAAGCGATTCATTCACCTAAATTCACAAAAACTAGAGCAAAAAGAGAAGAAACAGTCGACCAAGCCCTTTCCAAGAATCCAACAGGTTTTCTTCAGTTCAAGCCCCGAAATCCAAAGATTTCTCTGTGAAATTCGTCACCAGGTATGTGGGATTTCACTAGTGGATTCCTTTCTTACACCAGGTCCCTAGAATTCAGTCAGATTCTTGATTCTTTATGTCTTGTTTAGACCTAGGGTTTCTAGCACTATAGAAAATTGTTGAGAATTAGCTGTTATAGTGTTCTTAATCAGATTATCATGGTTTCGCAACATTGTTGCTTAGTTCCTTGCATTAAACTCAGAACCCTAGTTATGTAGATTCGTTTAGTTCATGGAATACACTAGTTAGGTCAGAATAACATATATACTCAGATTTCGAATGTTTCATTATCAGTAGTTAAATGTTGCATTCTCAGTTAGCATGTCAGAATATTGAGATATTCCAGTATATTTCAGTTATGTTGTATTGTACACATTTCTAGTTAGGAGTAGGCTTATTACTGAGTTGGACTAGGGTTCAACGTAACCGTATAGTCCCAGAACTATGTGCCCCCATAGGAGTGTAAGTCCCCTCTATTGGGCATCAGATTTAGTGATCACGCCAGTCATGCCTTTATACCCGTGGCAAGGTATATTGGGTCCTCTCGATGGGGCTTATACATCGAATTCCACGTTTATCTCACATGGTTTTATGTCGGTTAATAGTAGCTCCCACAGTTAAACTTTAGTGCATTTGACCAGGTTTTCAGTTATACTTCAGCAGTCAGTCTCGGTATGTCATGTTCATGATTAGTGCTTGGTCATTGCATTTAGCTCAGTCTTCAGTATATTTCAGCATTTACATTCGGTTCAAATTATATCATTACTCAGTATGCTTTGTCCAGTTTATGTATTTTGTTCAGCTATATTCTATATCATGCATGCTCAGTACATTCCAAGTACTGACGCATACTCTGCGCTACATCTTTTCATAATGTAGGTTCAGGTACTCAGCATCCATATCAGGTATAGATCTTTTCATAATGTCTTGTTTAGACCTAGGGTTTCTAGCACTATAGAAAATTGTTGAGAATTAACTGTTATAGTGTTCTTAATCAGATTATCATGGTTTCGCAACATTGTTGCTTAGTTCCTTGCATTAAACTCAGAACCCTAGTTATGTAGATTCGTTTAGTTCATGAAATACACTAGCTAGGTCAGATAAACATATATATATGCCTCAGATTTCGAATGTTTCATTATCAGTAGTTAAATGTTGCATTCTCAGTTAGCATGTCAGAATATTGAGATATTCCAGTATATTTCAGTTATGTTGTATTGTACACATTTCTAGTTGGGAGTAGAATTATTACTAAGTTGGACTAGGGTACAACGTAACCGTATAGTCCCAGAAATATGTGCCCCCATAGGAGTGTAAGTCCCCTCTGTTGGGCATCATATTTATTGATCACGCCAGTCATACCTCTATACCCCTGGCAAGGTATATTGGGTCCTCTCGATGGGGTGTATACATCGGACTCCACGTTTAGCTCACGTGGTTTTATGTCGGTTAATAGTAGCTCCCACAGTCAGACTTTAGTGCATTTGACCAAGTTTTCAGTTTATACTTTGGTATTCAGTCAGCATGTCCTATTAATGATTTAGTACTTGGTCATTGTATTCAGTTTAGTTTTTCAACATATTGCAGTATTTACATTCATATTCAGTTATGTCATTGCTCAGTTACACTTTGTTCAGTTTATATGTTTATTCAGCTATATTCTATATCCTACATGCTCAGTACATTCCAAGGACTGACGCATACTCTGCGCTACATCTTTTCATGATGTAGGTTCAGGTGCTCAACATCCAGATCACGCATAGATCGGTTCCCGATCCGTACTCAGTAGCTTCAGTGGTGAGTCCTCATACTTCGAGGACAATAGATATGTGTTTTTCATAGTTCAGCCTTTCATTTCAGTTTCAGTTTTGCTAGAGTTAGCTGGGGGCATGTCCCCGCAATTTTAATCCGTAGAGGTTTTTTCAGACATAGTATTAGACTCAACTTTAGATTTTGATTGATTGTTCAGTATCACTAAACTCGTAGTATTTTATCTATGTTCAGATCAGTATTGGGTATTCCCCATCTTTCAGTTGTTTACTATTTTAAGCTTCCGCATAGTATGTTTTTATTCAGTTGTTTTAGTATGCTTATGATATGCCAGCTCAGGGTTAGCTTGGGGTCACTTGTGATCCTAGGTCCCGTGTTTACGTCAATGGGGTAGCCTCGGGGCGTGACAATCCTGGAGTTAGAGATTGCCATCAGGGCTGAGTGATATATGATTCACTGTCTGGGAAAAATGGAAATGGTTAGACAGTTTAAATTGATCCAAATCAAAATCTTTAACTCCTGAATCATTATTTGAAGCTATAAAATAAAGCGTCACACTAGCACTGTTGTTAATCTTAATAGCAGTGGTAATGACATCATCGGCAAACGTCGCGAGAACAAAATCAAACTCTAGGCTTATCTAAATACTTGATGATAAGTTCTCCTTGAATCCACGAGTAATAAGCAACTTATATTTCACAGAAAGAATTCTTACTCGAGTCTCCATAAATCCCACTTAAAGATTTTATGAATAATTCTCGAGTCGCGCTACATGCCCTGATAAATTGAGAACAATGATGTCCAATGAATGATAAAAAAATAAGACATCAGGTATGCATCACGCTTAGAAGGTGCCTAGACCAAATTCCTTAGCGGAGGGGTGGGGGGGGGGGTAGTGGAGGGGTGGGGGGTGAGAGAACATTGATTTAATGGATCTAGCACTCTATGTGAATGGATCTAGCACTCTATCTGAAATAATAGTATAAAATGTCTTTCTTTGTTGTTTTGCACGCCTTTTTTGATGTCTCACCATATTAAGGAATTTTTTTCACAGTTCTGAAAGCGTTGTAGTCTTCTTTGCCTAGTTGTCTCCCTGGTTATGGTAACCCTTTCCTTGGGGATCCTTTCAATATCATTGCCTTTCCTTATCTCAGCATCCGAAATATCTTGCATTCTTTTATTCGTGTACTCAAACTCATCTACATCTGAATCAAAGCTACCTAAGTCTACGCCTAGGAACTCATCTACATCCAAATAAAAGTCATCCAAGTCTATGCCTTGCAACTCATTTACATCGAAATCAAAGACACCCAAGTCTACGCCTTGGAACTCATCAATAAACTCATTTATTTCTTTCAATTCATATTCATCTGCTACGTAATCAACATAATCTCCTTATTGATGGGACATGTTACACTCCAGCTAACTGATCTAGGGGTGAAACCCCTCCCTAGAAAGTCACAAGAAATTGACACACGGTGATCTCTCTAGCTAAGTTCTCTTCTCCTGGATATGGGGTTCATGCATATATCATTGGCCCTTATTTTTTTAACATAACCACTACTCAGATCGGTACCATATATTGGTCATAGACGCCTGAAGTAGTGGAAACTCTTTGATTCTCTACCAGGATCGTAGAAGCTTCGATATCATATGAGAGAAAATAGAGAAAAATATTATTGAATTGTGTATCTACAATATTACATTGAGACCCTATTATAGATATTACATTAGACTCTTTTCCGACTAGGTCACTAGATTACAATCCTTTTTTCAAGTAATATTTTATATTTATTTTTTTAGCGTCAGACCAGTTTTCATGCACCTCGACTCATTCCATGGGATACCTAGCACCTCCCACCAGTAATATATATTAGGCAGCTCTGTCCACCAATGCTAGGACAGATGGGAACAACCACCTAGTATTTTTTATCTGCGCTGAGTTGTGTTGTCCAGCGGAGCCTAGAATAAAGTGACTCACATAGATAGCCAAATCCTTTTAAATAAAAAAGAATATTCAAACCAACCCAGTTGGCTGGTCAATCTCAGAGATTTTATCGATTGGCTAATCAGGGACGGACGACCACGGGTGGCCGGTGACGTAAAAGATATGCCAGCAGCTAGCCAACTCCACTTTCTAACGAAGTTAGGCGTGGACTAGAAAATGAAAACTACTAAACCAGTCCATCAGCACCATCCATGTAGAAAAAATCACCTAGTGTTTGTTTGCCTTGACTGATATTTGACCTTGAGAACTCATGATTCTCCTCCAAATTCGTTGAACACTAGGCCACACCTTGAGTGTATGCATGATCCTCTATATATGTACTTGTTGAATTGCGATCTAAAGCTATTTTATGTTTTCTTCATAATATGGCACACACTTTGCATTGAAGCACGTATATAAGTGACTAATCCTATGTCCAACATATAATATGCATGAGAACACATAAAAGAGATTTTTTACAGGAAATATACTATTCTTTCAGCAACTCACCCCGGATGGCAATCACTAAATCTCCTTTTCAGATGACCTGCATATACATCTACAGCTAGAACATCACCACTGTATGTGTCTAACACTAGTAATGAAGTTCGAAGCTTCCTTTTTTCTAACCAACCAAGTAAAATATCTCTCATTAAAAAAAGTTGAAGTTAGAGTACAACTCAATAATTAACCACTAACATCTTTTTCTCGCACATGAAATTCACCTTTATGTCCCATGCTAACAAATTCACGCAAGTATAATCCATTGAAAGATGACCTCCTGGCTTCATAAAAGCTTGTTGTCTCAGTTGACACAATATCTGCAGACTCGGTTTATAAAATGTGAAATAGAATTCCAATAAATCATGGAATTGCTTATTGATGTTGGGTGTATTTACACACATTTTTACCAAGATTTTTCCATGAAAGAGATCACAATTTGTTTTAAGGATAATCAAGCTTAATACTCTTAATTTGCATGCATTTACATGTTTTGGAACTCACGTTAGGTGCTTTGTGCATTGTATATGCAAAGACAAGTATGGAGACAAGCCGGAAGGACCTCGCAGAGCCAAGCCCAAACCGAGGCCCAGAGGCTCACGACACTAGTCCCAGCGCGAGTTTTGCACACAACAGGTGCATTCTCATGGCAAGCAGAAGAGGCTTGCGGTGCCAATGCTAGGGCGAAGCCCATTGCCTCACACCGCAAGGTGCATCAAACGTGGACAATGGCATTTTCCTAGTCTGATTTGGTGGGCGCTTTTCTATATTTTAAATAATATAAATAACCATACTTAGTCTATCTCAATTCCCATTGGTCTATCTGCTATCCGGAACAAACCTTTGTCCATGTAATCTTGAATCAGATTCCTGAAATTTACATTATTATTTGTAGAGTGAGTCCATTTCACATGCCATTTTTAGGAGGAGACAACTATTGTGGAAGCACACAACAAGAGCAAAGGAAACATTCTCTTAGGGTTAACTCTTATTCTCTTTACTTAGAATTATTTCTTTTTTGTAACATGAATTATAGCTTTTGTAATCAGATTGGAGTGGCTAAAAGCCCTCTTCTAGGGTTATGGCCATAGTATGAACTTCGTCTTGTATTATATAGTTGTTATTGCGATTTTCTACCATATAATTTGTTCTCTTAATCTTATACTTACTATTATGTTGATTTGTGATCAATAGGATAAATGGATAATCTCTAATGGAACTTGAGAGAGGAAAGATGGAGATAGAACTAGATTAAGGGGAGTAGGATGCGGTCTGCGAAACGGATTTGCAGCTAGTATAGTTTGTCATAATTGGCTCCCATACAGGAGATATAAATGCATTCATATTTGTTATGGCCACCATCACTTAAAAATATAGGTGTGAGGCTAATATGGGTAGACGGTTAAAGGCTCGAGAGACCATGACTATAATATCAACTTTGTGAGTTAGAAAAACAGTAGAAATTCGCATAGCAATTGTATATAAATATGAAGAGATTACGCAAGCGCCATAGCCCAATGTATTATCTTCTCTATGAACAACCTCTATGATATCAATTTTATTTACATGTCTTGTTTTAGTTATAATAAATAGTTTAGTATAGTATTGAAAAGTTTGAGATATTTTTTGTTATTTTTGTTGTTATAGGTGTTAATCTTAGCTGTTGTGGGTAGATGACAACTTTTATGCAAAACTCTGATAGGAGGCAAACCCCTCCAAAGTTTAAGGAAATCTATATCTGTTCCAAGCGAAATCTAAAAGGTTCCTTTATCAGAGGTTGAAGGAGCAAGGCTTGTTGCAAGTGCATCGCAACCCACCACTTGCAATACTGACAGCTCAACCACAAGCCCCCATCGCAATACGCGAAGTGGCAATCCCACTAGTAGAAAATGTAATCTATAATATTATAAAACCTAACATTACTGGAAGATGGGAGCTGAAGTATATGATGTAATTATTGCATACAAATGAGAATTTCACATTCTTACCATATGAGGACCCATAGGCTCATCTCTAGAGTTTCCTATAGATTGCAAATACTTACATCACAAAAGATGTCTGATCGGAATGTGAGACTCACTCTGTTTCTGTCCTCTTTGTTAGGGGAAGCCAAGAGGTGTCTTACAGTTGAACCTACCAACTCTATCACTTCATGGGCTGATTTGGCAAAAATGTTTCTTGCAAGGTTCTTTCCATCTGGGAAGGGAGCTAAATTAGGGAGTGAGATCTTGGATTTTAGGTAGAAGAAAGGTGAAGGCTTTAGATATTCATTCTAAGCTATTTCTTGATTTAGATACAAGAGAAAATAAATGATGAGTTGGTGCTGCTCTTAATCAGGTTGGCAGCCAGTAATCCTTGGTGGACTACTGAGTCCAATAAAAGATGCACTGAAGAGATGCTAGAGGTTGATGGGATGACTAGTATACAAGCACAAATTGCAGCGATGAACAACTTTAGCCAATTGACCAAATTTTTTATGGGTCAAGCGTAGGTGAAAGCTCAAGTTCAGTGAGTTCAACAATCTCAGTTATTCTTTGAAGTCTGTGGAGGTGATAATTCAGGAGATATGTGTAGAGCTAACCCAAAATCCATACATTTTGTGGGAAACAAAAGTAGAGGCACAGGAAACTAAAATTTCGGGAACAACTACAGCCCGATTGGAGGAACCACCCAAATTTCTCATGGTAATATCATTTAGGGCCAACTAGATGAGATTAAAGAGAGATTGAAGATATTAGTAGATTAGCGGCAAAATCAGTCAGCTACTGCTAAAAAACACGACTTGGCAATCCATAGTCTTGAAAGAAAGATAGGTCAGATTGCCGGAGTGCAGAATACTAGGGCCTAAGGAGGTCTACCTAGCGATGTAGATCCTAATCCAAAACCATTTAATAATGTGGTTACAAAAAGTGGTAAGGATTTTGTTCAACCAGGCCAACAAACCCAAGGACTTTCACCCAGGTAGTACGAGGTCATGGTCCACAATTTTCGCGAAATAGACTTTTGTTTTTTTAACTCGTGACCAGATTTCCTCTTTCTTAACAAGAGAACAATAACTAGTGATAGTGAACTGCAGATTTCTAATGAATTATCATCTAGTTACATAATTTGCACTTTCACTAGTAGTAAAGTAGCGATAAGAAGTGAAGAAAGTTCCTTCGCACATTTGAGATGAAAAATATAACATTCAGCACAAAAGCACTAGAGTCAGAGCAGTGATTAAAAAGGATGCACTAGTGTGAAAGCATGGATCACAAGCTCCTAAAATGACGATTAGCCCCAATATAGCAAGGATCTGATTGCAACAGAGAATCTCAAATTACAGGTTGCTTCAACCTAGGAACAAGTCCAGCATGGAGTAACTAGTTTTATCTGTAGTTCTAATCTATAAGATTCTTCTTCTTAGGGAATGATAAATTGTCTTGCAATCAAAATAAGCAACCACCGCAAGTTAAAAAAGCAAGGTGTTGGATATAGTACAGACCACAGACACAGAAGAACAGTGTGCCAACAAAACCAAGTGATCATAAAGTTTGGGCCAATGTTAAGTGATACCTTTACTCACATTGGACTTAATTTCAGTCTTGACATCAACCTAATAAAGAATCTTGGGCAAGGGAAGTGAAGCCCCCTCAGTATTTGCACGATCGAGGGTGGTAACTATTCAATGCAAAAAAAGAAATGTTAGCACACACTAGTATCACAATGCAAATTGCCATCATATTTAATGATGGTACAGACTGTCTTCACCGAAAAAAATTTGCCTCAAATCTTTATGATTCTTAACCTTTAAAATGTTAAAGCAAATAACAAATTTTCCTTCCTTCCAAAAGAAATAGATGATCGAAAAAGTAAACAAGTTGCACTCCAATTTATCAAATGTAACTCCATGACGTTGTCTCAGTAAGAAAAATATGTTGAAACATCTCAAACATCACTTATAGCTATGCATATCAAATAAATGCCAAAATCATACAGAATTTGGAGCTAAATGATTAAACAAAGGGGAAAGAATAGATATTAAAAGAATATAATGGCACAAGACGACTATCATCTCATGCTTTAGGACAATTTTTCTTTAGTAATTAATATGGCATAAAATTGTGTAGATGTTTAGAGTGAATGCAGAAATGGACCTATAAGTTCAATCCATTGAATTCATGTCTTCAAGAGTAATAGTAGCTTCACCTACAGAAACACAAAAGTGTTAGTCTCAAAACACCACCTTTCTACCAACCCAAAAATTAAATTTTGATCCGTCTGGACTCTATACACTGAACTCTTGATAGGTCCGTAAATTCCTGTAGCTTTCCATACAGGGTGATGGATAGCCTCCATTGTTTCAACCCATTATTTCCATTTCATTTGTTGATCACTCCATCCATTACAACTATGAAAGGAGACTTTCAATGAAATGGAAAGAATGAGTTGAAACGATGGAGGCTATCCATCACCCTGTATGGAAAGCTGTAGGAATTTACGGAGCTGTCAAGAGTTCACTGTATAGAGTCCAGACGGATCAAAATTTGATTTTAGGTTGGTAGAAAGATGGTGTTCTGAGACTAACAATTTTGTGTTTCCGGGGGGTGAAGCTATTGTTACTCTTGAAGACACGAATTCAATGGATTGAACCTATTTTTATTCAAGACAATTGAAAATAATAAAATTTCAAACGGACCATGCACAAAGATACATTGGGCTCCCTCCACCTACAGGAACATACCTTAGGAGGTTGGACTTCACAAACATCAAGAGCACCACAACATCAACCAAAAACAAGGCTTGAATAGTAATTTAACCACAAAATATAGTAATATCAATTCCCAAACCAAATAAATCCTCACAGAGAGCTTTCCCACAGAGAGCCTCCAAATTAAACAAATCGAAACGCTGGAGAACATTTGACACCAACAAACCCAACCAGAAATAGATAAACAAAAAATCAAAGCGGACCTTGGTACCAAATATTGAAGCAACAGAGACAAATAGGGGCTGGAGCAGCAGTGGATCCAACATAACCACAGGAAGAGTCAATAGAGTAAATTGATCTTGCAATTAAAAAATTGCAGATATGCACAGATGCCGGATAAGACAGCGAAACAATTGAAATCCAGTCTACAAAATAAAAAAAATGTCTGAAAGATCTTCGCCCTTTGCCGAAGGTGAGGGAAACTGGTAACTCATGAATGAGTGACCCAAAGCAGAGAAAAAAAGAAAAGAAATGAAACCTTAACTTGACTCTGATACCATGTCATTCATAAGGCATGGAGAATAATTTGTATATTACTCAAAGAGAACAAGGATTTAAATACATGAAGACAATAAACTAACTATGATGACTAAATATTCAAATCCCTAAAATTCAGTTGTATTATCTATATCATTAATATTTAGATTTTGTAACACTAATATTAAGGAGAAATAAGTTAGGGTGGGAGTACAAGGTAGAAATTAGCCCTGTGGAAAGAAGTGAAAATGCATTAAAATTTGGGAGGCAATAGAAAATTTTCTGATATGACAGAAGATTCCAGAAACATTTACATCACCATGCCAAATTTTTCAATAGCAATTCATACATATTTGGAACAACAATTTGATTGTCAAATACGGGATTTAACAATCTCATGTTTCTACATATAAGTTATACAAGATAGGGGAGGCAAGTGCAAAGGAGGAGAGAATGTTACCCGTGACTCTGAGTGTTGGATACTTGTTTAGATTTGCGAGATTGACTGAAGGGTAGAAGGATCCCATCAAGTGAACTTTTTAATCTGATAACTGCCCTAGGCTGCACCATAACTTTTCAAATGATGGTTTTATCAACAAGCCATATGCAACAAACATATGACCGCAACCAGACGTGCCGATTGATTGCAATTTTGCTGAAAAACTCTATGTGTGGCTTCTTTATGTTTCTCCAGTATTTTCTCATCTAAAGATGCACATATTTTTGTTGGCTTTGAATTGTGCAATTTCTCAAAACTATTTCCATGCCATAAGTAGCAAACACCAATTACTGAAATGGACAAAACACCTAAACTCGCATCATTTTCATCTCAAATTTTAATTTTGTAACAATCCAAAAAGACAGTTGGGTGATCCATTGCTAGCAAGCAACATGCTGATTTCTTTTTGCTACCATCTAACTTCCAAAATGCTACAGGTCGGTCACCAACAGCAGAAGAAAGAACATGTCTCCCATCTTCAGAGAAAACCATACACGAATACCTCCCTAATAAAAAAGGAGATAAGAAATAAGATGACTCACAACTAACAAGAATGGGTAATAGAAGTGTTCTGCAATTGTGTTGACTTCACTTAATGAAGAAGTAAATGCATCAAAAAGGAAAGCATACAAAAATAGATCAGAAGATGAGTACCACTCCTATGTTGCTTGGACTCTTAAAAATGTTGACAGGTGCGTGTTAGATCCTCCAGAAGTAGTGCATCATTGGAGGATCCTAGACAGGTGTGGTAACTTTTTGGAGAGTCCAAGCAGCATAGTAACACTCACAGGGTGGCCTGAAAAGTTTTGGAGCTCTTTGTCATCCAAGCAAGAGAAAATCTTCAACTGAGAAGTTGTTGGTGCTAATATTTTCCTATCTGTCTAGACAAAAACCCTCAAGAGGAACCAGTTTCAGCAGAAATAAATTAAGCATAGAATGTCAGTTGCTACAAGGAGAAAATCACTACAGGAACGCTAACACAAGGTAGAGGACACAAATGGAGAAATGACATGTATTCAGAACAACTCAGCCTAAGGAGGTCAACCTAGCGATGTAGTTCCTAATCCAAAACCATTCAATGTTGTGGTTACAAAAAGTGGTAAGGATTTGGGTCATAGAGTACCAGAAAGAGTGGTTAAGGACAAAATTTTAAACATATTTCCTGGATCAAGTTTGAGTCCAATAGCCTAAAGATTAGGGCCACATGAAGTCCAAGAGGAGGGCCCAACATGAGCACAAAAGAGAGCTGAAATTTCAGCCCAAAGTGTGTTGAATTCTCGCCCAACAATGGCTGAAAATCACAACAATATAGAGCCCAAATATAAGATGAAGTCATGTGGGCTTTAGGTGCAAATTTGCCAATTTTCTCCTTATTCTTCTTAGCTAATTTTAGGAAAAAGTTTGATATTTTTTTATATGTTTTCCTATTTTAAAGTTTCCTAATTTAAAAGTTTCCTAATTAAAAGTAGGATTTGAATCTCATGCTATTTGGAATAGGTTTCTCCTATATGTAGGGGTGAATTTTGTTATTTTCAAAAGACATGATTAATATTATTTGAGAGGTTTCTCTCCTTTACACCTTTGTGTATGACGACTATGAATTTATCTTACAACATTATAAGAAACTATTCTTTAAAGGTAAGTTAAATTCTTAACTTGATATCTTTGGTTTCTATTAAAGTAATTAAAGAAGGTAATTAGTCTTATATTAATCGTTGTCTATAATTTCTTCGATATAGGGGTCTACATCACTTTTAATCTAAGTTATTGAATTGATTTTATTGGTATCATAATTAGTTTTAGTCCCCTAATTTTGAATACTAAGATAATTCGAGTTCTTAGCACTTCATTTTTAAATTTGAGAATTTTATTCTCGAATTTTACATATCTTTCAATTCCTATCTTTAATCTTTGTATTTTCACTTTTATATTTTTTTTCTTGTTTATTCAAGTAATCCGATTTTTATCATTGAACCCTAGGGTTCTCTATAAATAGTCACCTAGTCATTTATAATATGGGTTCCACAATTCTTGATTAACACTCAATACTTACAATTTTTCATAAGCTTAAACTATAAAGCTTTTTCTTCTCAAGTTTACTTGAGCTACTTTGTTCCTAAGCAACAACACAAGCTCATAATCTAGATTCTACATTTAACTATTTATTATTGTTCTTGCACTCATTTATCGTTCCATTGTTGTCATATATTTTATTATAAGGTCAATTTTATCCGTATGCCTTTAAACCACCCTTAGAAATTTAATTGTACCATTTTACGGTAAACAACATCATACAAAATGAAAAAAGAAGAACTAAAAGGCACAACATATACATGCATGAAACAAAGTTCATAACTTTCCTTCCCCAAACTCTAAGTTGTTAGGTGTAAACTATATTTATGATAACTTCTCCCCTTGCCGACCTCTCTTACACTCGAGGTAATGCTGCAAGATACAGTTTTTGTTTGGCACTTTTCCCTCATCAAGAGTCAATTTCACTAACTTTTGAAGGTAAATATGACAACATTAATTCTTTTTTCCTAAAAGTAAAAGTTGAATAGCTGGAAACTATACGAAAAGTATAATTAGCTACAATTATTCACGTACGAAAAATGATGAAAAGAATTAATTAATACGAGTGAAAATTCACTTGAGGAAAAAATATTGCCTTGACACGGCCATCACCGGAGCTGATAGCAAAGAAGTCCAAAGAGGGACTGAAACGAGTCAAGATGTCCCTAATATTTGATGTTCCCATTGCTGAAATGAAGCTTAGGTTAAGAACTTTGGCTTGTGGTGGCGTGTTGGACGGTGGAAAATGGTGGTGGCCGCTGAAAAGAGAAATAGCAAAGTTTTATACTTGCGCGCTGAAATAATGTGGCTTTTAATTTTTATACTTATATTTTGGTTTGTGTGTGTGGCTGGGGGAGGGCCGGAGGGGGTTGTGCTTTATTTATGTACCTAACTCTTATTTAGTCATGGATTTCAAAGTTGAAATTTGAAATTTGAGTTTTTCAAATTGAGGTTTTGTGAATGGAAGTTCCAAAAATTCTAACACTGTTTTGACCTAATTTTTGGGAAATTGAAAATATTTGAAGATTAGATTTTCAAAATCTGATTAAATTTCACGGTTAAACATATATTTGAACTTGAATTTTCAAAACATACTCCCAAAATTTTGTAACAAATTTTACGGAAATACTATATCATGGGATATATGAGGTGATCTTATCTATGCTGAGGCCAAGAACATGGGGATAGCTACAAATATGGATGCAGAGGTGAGAGCAGTCTGGGAAACTCTACAATTTTACATCAGGAAAATTATGAATCATGTTCATCTGGAAACTGATTCCCTTGTATTGAAAAACATGATCACTAGGACTTGGAAAATACCTTGTGAGTTAGCAGAAATGATGGAGGAAATACATGACATTGTGGGGAATATCAAAGTACAGGTTTCACATATTTTTAGAGGAGCAAACCAATTGGCAGACTACATAGCAAATTCAGCAATAAATAAAGAAGAAATAAAGACATTTCAGAATTTTATTCAGTTACCAAGTTTGGGAAGAAGGATTCTTAACATAGATAAACAACAGATCCCTTCGGTTCGCATCAAGAAAAGGAGAATTAACACTAACAACAATGGACATCATGCTTAGTTACAGATCAGAAGACGCATTGTTCCACAACTATTGTATGTACATGTTAGATATTAGCTATGTTGGGAGCAAAAAAGTTGTTAAGGAACCTATCCTATTTCTAAGCTATGACAGCCAGCAAAAGGGACACAGGGACCAGCAAAAAGCAAGAGTATAGAAAGCAAGAGTATAGAGGCCAAATCTGATTTCAAAACAAGCTTCCAGCAAAAAGATGAAGCGAGAGAGCTACATGATCTTCTTCTATTCTGCTTTACCTGCAAAATAGAGAGAATCAAAATAGGAATAGAAGCAACAGGGAAGATGGTAATAGTGAGTCACTTACACAGATTTGCATGGAGGAAGCATAAGGCGCATACTCTCTTTCAAGTTCTTCACGAACTCAGGCTTTCTAACCGGACAACACATCTACAAAGAAGACATTGTCAGCTGCGAAGAAGGAGAAAGAACTCAACATGGAAAGAACGAGGCATACCTATGAGAGCTGATATTTCCAGCATCTATCACAAGTCAGACATGAAGGATGTTTATCACCCAAATAAGGAGGAACATCAAGTCGGAGCAAGGGGACAACGACAAACATTGTGAAAGAGGCGAGCTGAGAAAGAGGAGAGGAAGAGAAGGAAAGGAGAAAAGGATATCTCATTTAGGAAACGCTAGTGTTAGGGTAGTGTCTTTATCCACTTGGTTTTGCCAATTTGGGCCGATTAGGTTGACCCTTTTGTTAATGATGTTTGGCCCAGTTATTTAATTAATAAGATGGATCTTGAGTCCAATTTTTTTTTTTTTTTTACAAGAAGAAATTCTCCAACACTTGAGGCATGTCAAAAATACTATCTTTAAAGATATTTCATCTGATTGTATCCTTGAATTGAACAAGCTCTTCTTATACATACAAAAGTCAAAATCTAACAAAAAATCAAGTAGGAAAAAGAAAATTCAACATA
This sequence comes from Solanum etuberosum, assembly GCA_029582245.1. Lineage (NCBI taxonomy): Eukaryota > Viridiplantae > Streptophyta > Magnoliopsida > Solanales > Solanaceae > Solanum > Solanum etuberosum. The sequence goes on from JAJONR010004113.1 coordinate 25,533, forward strand.
CTAGAACATATGAGGAATTAATATGTTTATATCTTCTCTTTTTCTCCCCAAAGAGAGAATACAATAAGCATATGTAGGTGTGAAAAAACTCAAATGATCACAACGGGAGTAAATGAGATAGGTAATGATAGGAAAATATTACAAATATCAATTGCAACATTAATAGTTGAATCAGAAGTAATGACAATTCGTTAATGGATAAATATAAACATTAGCTATTAAGGCTATAAAGTCAATGGTCTTTTCAAATTTATGGTCAAATACTAACTTAAATTGAAAAATAAAAGTGCAGTCCCTACACCAGCTTCTTTAACCTTTTCCCTTCATCAACTCATTTACCCCCTTTAATTACTTCTTATGATTGAATTTAATTAGATAATGTTTGATCCTTCTATAAGTTTGATTTAAGAAAAATATAAATATTATCAGATATTGAACTTTAAAAAATAAGAGAAGCCAAAGAGAATTTATTGTTTTTGACATTTAGATTTTATTTAACTATTAAAAGTGATGAAATTGCTATTAAAAATTATGTATCCAAATTATATTCGAAATTTAAAATTAACTTGGATCAATTTTAAAATAAAAATATATTATTAATTTTTTTTACATAATATATTATCGTGATTATCATAATTTGGATTATCAAGATTTCAATAGTAAATAGTTGAAAAAACTAGTGTGACCCTCCAAGCATATACTGAAAATTTCGAAAGAATTATAGTATATATTTGAAAAAAATTATGTGACCTTCAAGTATTTATTGAAAATCTTGAAGAATCAACAAAAAATATTGTTAAAGCACCTACACTCACATTATTTTCATCTCCAATTTTAATGTTGTAACAACAGGGTGATCCATTGAAGGCAAGCAACATGTTGATTTCTTTTTGCTACCATCTAACTGTTAGGGTTTTGCCCTGATTTTCTTACCTTTTTTGAAATTTATTTTTTCCTAAAAGAAACGACAAAACATTACCATAAATATTTTTACTTTTCATGAAAGGAATATATATTTTTCTTCCATATTTGGTTTATTCTTTCCTTAGAGGGAAAGTCTGGAATCCTATAAATTGAAGATCCTTATACTCATAGCAGAACACAATAGTATCAACAATGTAGTCAATAAAGAGTTTAGTTTATGGAGAGATTTTTCCTCACCAATTTTAATATTTTCTTTTTATTAGTTTTTAAAATGTAGGTCGTTTGACCAAACTCTAATAATATTATGTCTTTTAGAGTAGTTTTGTTTGTCATCTAATTTACCATCTCAATGATTTGCAATTGTAAGCTTCCGCATGACGTCCTAATTACCTTCATAACCCAACAAGTGGTATCAGAGTACATGGTTTAATGATCCAATGGTTCAACAAGATTGAAGACATGTTCAAGTGGTTTCAAATCAATTTGCAACGAATTTGCTGATAAAGAAGATTTTTGTCAAGCTACATGTGGAGAAAAGTTTCAACCATAATTTCAACATTCCTGTTGCTACAATTTTTAAAAATAAAAACAAAATATTTTAAAACCATTTTTAACTCATATATTTTTAAACTTTATTTTTAAATCATGGTAAGAAGCAGTGATACATGAAGATTGTGTGAAAGACAAGATTATCAAGCATATGAAGAAGACGGATCAAGTTTTGTCAAGAAAATCCAGCAAAATGGGATATTTGTTAGGGTTTTGCCCTAATTTTCTTACATTATTTGAAATTTATTTTTTTCTAAAAGAAAAGACAAAACATTACCATAAATGTTTTTACTTTTCATGAAAGTAATATATATTTTTCTTCCATATTTGGTTTATTTTTTCCTTAGAAGGAAAGTCTGGAATCCTATAAATTGAAGATCCTTATTCTTATAGCAGAACGCAATAGTATCCACAATATAGTCAATAAAGAGTTTAGTTTATGGGGAGATTTCCCCTCAACAATTTTAATATTTTCTTTTTATTAGTTTTTAATATGTAGGTCGTTTGACCAAACTCTAATAATATTATGTCTTTTAGAATAGTTTTGTTTGTCATCTAATTTACCATCTCAATGATTTGCAATTGTAAGCTTCCGCATGACCCCATATTTACTTTCATAACCCAACACTAACTTCCAAATTGCTACATGTCGGTCACTAACAGCAGAAGAAAGAAAATGTCCCCCATCTTCAGAGAAAATCATACACCGAACAACCCCCTAATAAAAAAACGAGAAAAGGGAAAAAATGACTCACAACTCACAAGAATGGGTAATAGAAATGTTCTACAGTTTTGTTAACTTCACTTAATCAAGAAGCAAATGCATCAAAAAGAAAAACATACAGAAATAAAACAAAAGATGTATACCAAACCTATGTTGCTTGGACTCTTAAAAATGTCGACAGGTGCGTGTTAGATCCTCCAAAAATATAGTGCATCTTTGGAGGATTCTATACAGGTGTGGCAACTCTTTGGAGAGTCCAAGATACATAATGACACTCACAGGGTGGCCTGAAAATTTTTGGAGCTTTTTGCCATCCAAGCAAGTGAAAATCTTCAACTAAAACGTTGTTGTGGCCATCTGGCTTGACAGAAACCCACCAGAGGAACCAGTTTCAGCAGATATAAATAAATAAAAAAATGTCGGTTGCTACAAGGAGAAAACCACTGCAGGAATGCTAACATGAGGTAGAGGGTGAAGAGGACACAAAAGGAAAAATGACATGTATTCAGAACATATAGTGATCAAATATGACATGAGAAGAATCTTGCTAACTCTTAGTAAAGCGGATCTGGTATCATTGTTCGGAGTACCCATTTTGCATTACAAAAACTAAAGAAGGGGAAAAATATGCCAATCGTTCAGTTAATCATCCAGATTGACTAAAATGCAAGATTCTTAAAATGTAGCCATCATCGAAGACAATGAACATGTCTATAAACCTGATGAAATGGATAAAGATGGTATTGCTTTAGTGGAAGCTTTAAACTTGTGTAATAAATTCCCCGACATGGAATCAATTTTGCAAACCAGTACATCAACACCAGCCATTTAAATGAATGAACCATGTGAAGGGAATGAGATGGCATTGATACCACTGCTCATAAGCATAGAATTTCAATAAATGCAGGGGACATATGCCATATCATAATCTTAATATATGATAATATTTAGATAAATATAGAAAAATTCACCTTTGATCTGTGAGAACGATAAATATAAAAAGACCAGAGAAATGCTTCAAGATAGAGACAGTACAAGAGCTGTGATCTACAAGTCATTACTACTTCTGCTAATAATTTTTATCACTAAGAGTTCTGCTTCACTTTTACAAGTTCAGGATTCCCAGAAACAAGAGTTGCAGCATAAAGCCATAAATTGAGGAAGTCAGAACAAAAGCACTATGCAACTAATGACAACAGAAAAACAAGAGTGAAACATTGGAAAATTTTATTTTTATCACAAATAGAAGGGATAGAAAAAATTTCATAAAAAATCTCCCTTCTTGAAAGCTGGATACACGTGCTAAACATCAAACTCCAAACCTCTCTACCGGGTAAGTCTACGCATCAAAACTTAGGCAGATGAGAAAAAATCACATAGTGTTTTTTTGCCTTCACTGATATTTGAACTTGATATCTCATGATTCTCTTCCAAATTCATTGAAGAGTAGGCCACACCTTGAGTGCATGAGCCTCTATTTATGTACTTGTTGAATTGTAATTTAAAGCTACTTTTTTTTTTCATTTTATGTCATACACTTTGCATTGAAGCACGTATGTAAGTGATTAGTCCTATGTCCAACACATAATATGCCGGAGAACACACGAAAGAGAGTTTCACAGGAAATATACCATTCTTTCTACAAGTCAAAATAATTTTAGTTATGAGTTTAACCTGGAACTTATCCAGGATGACAATCACTAAATCTCCATTTCAGATGACCTGCAAATACATCTAGCGCTAGAACATCAACACTAGTAATGAAGTTCCAACCTTCCTGTTTTTTTCTTGACAAAGCTAGTAATACAGCTCCCATTAAAAAAGTTGAAGTTAGAGTGCAACTAAATAATTAACCACTAACATCTTTCTCTCGCACACAGAATACACCTTTTTGTCACATGATAACCACTTCATGTAAGTATAATCCAATGAAAGATGAAATCCTAGCTTCATAAACAAGCTTGCTATCTCAGTTGACACAATATCTACAAACTCGGTTTGTACCTGACCCTTCACTGTATCTGTAACACCCCGTATGCTAGAACTACCGAAAATGTAGATTTCAGAAGTTGCAGGTGCAACACACAGTTGCCACCCACGGACCGTAGGGTGACCAATGGTCCGTCCTGCTGGTCCGTGGTTCACCATCTGTAACCCCTCCCCAGACTCAGCCCAGAAAATCTTCTAAGGCATGACCCACGGCCGGACCCACGGACCATGGTCCTGGTCCGTGGATCGCGGCCCCAGAACCTAGTCCCAGAACCCCATCGACGCTTGACCAGCACGGACCGTGGGTCAATCCCTGGACCGTCGGTCAGTTCCGTTGGTGGCCCCAACAACTTTTAAGTCAGGGGTCTTTTGGCCTTTTTCGTATGCGTTGGACCCCTAAACTACGTAGTTTTGGTCAATTTAAGCCTAGTAATTTAGTAAGATCTTTCCCTAAGTAATTCATTCACTAAAAATTCATCAAACCTAGAACAAAAGAGGAAAAAAGAGGACACCCAAACTGTTCCAAGAACGCAACAAGTTTTCTTCAGTTCTAGCCCCAAAATCGAAAGATTTATCTGTGAATTTCGTCACCAGGTATGTGGGATTTCACTAGTGGGTTCCTTTCACCCATTAGGTCCCTAAAATTCAGTCAAATTCTTGATTCCCTACATATTATCTAGACCTAGAGTTTCTACAATTTCAGCAGATCATTATGAATTAGTTACTTTAATGTTCCTAATCAGATTATCATGATTTTAGTATTGTTTTGCATATTTTATTTCATAAACTCAGAACCCTAGCTATGTAGTTCTTTTAGTTCATGAATTACACATGCTAGGTCAGTTATTTTAGATATACATGCCTCAGATTCGAATGTTTCATTATCAGTACATTAATGTTGCATTTTCAGTTAGCATGTCAGTACTTTGAGCTATCCAGTATTACAAAAATTGAGGAATAATGTGTTATTTACATAATCAGTTTGGAGTAGACTTAATACTGAGTTGGACTAGGGTCAGTCACCCTCATAGTCCCAGAACTACATGCCCCCGTAGGTCGTATGTCCCCTCTGTGGGCATCATTTTAGTGATCACGTCAGTCATGCCTCTGTACCTCTGGCAGGGTATATTGGGTCCTCTCGATGGGGCTTATACATCGGACTCCACAATTAGCTCATGTGGTTTTATGTCGGTTATTAGTCGCTCCCTCACAGTCAGATTCTATTGCATTGACCATGTTATCAGTTACAGTCAGATTTCAGTCTCAGCATGTTATAAACTTGGTCATTGCATTCAGTTAGTTCATGTTCAGTATTCTTAGTTCAGTTATGTTATTATTCAGCTTTACTCTATCCTGCATGCTCAGCACCTTTCAAGTACTGATGCATACTCTCCACTACATCTTCTTGTGATGTAGGTTCAGGTTCTCAGCTTCCAGATCACGCAAAGATCGGTTCCCGATATCCAGCTCAGTAGTATTAGTGGTGAGTCCTCATTCTCCGAGGACGACAGACATGTTTCTTTTGCTTTTAGTCTTAGTTTCAGTTTTTGCTACATTTAGCTGGGCCAGTGCCAGCATTTCTAGTTAGTTAGAGGCTTTATTTCAGACATAGTTAGAATCAGCTTTAGCATTTGAGTTTCACCTTTCAGTTGTTGTTAAACTCTCAGTTTTATATATCTAGATAGTTTATGGGTATTCCCCATCACTTTAGTTTATCTCATGATTTAGCTTCTGCATAGTATTTCTTTACTTCAGTTTATTTAGTATGCTTAGAATATGCCAGCTCAGGGTTAGCTTGGGGTCACTCGTGATCCTAGGTTCCGTGTCTGCGTCTTGGGGTAGCTTCGGGGCATGACAAACTTGGTATCAGAGCATAAGGTTCAAGAGTCTTAGGATGTCTGCAAGCTGCACTAAGTAGAGTCTCTTTCTTGGGTGTGAAGTGCACCACATCTATGAGGGGGAGGCTATGAAGTTTTTTAAGTAAAACTTCACTTTCCTTGCTATTCTTATCGTGCGTGAGTATGAACTCTATTTAATCTCCTTCTAACTCCTGCTTCTCACATTTTGGAAAATGCCTCCCAGAAGAGCTAACACAAAGAATCAACCTGCAGCTCCAGCAGACCCATTGAAAGAGCAAGTCATGCATGCTGAGTTCAGGGCTTCTTACCGAGTACTTGTTCAGGCCATGACTACCCAGGTAAATCAGTAGGCTGTGGTCCCAGCTCTACCACAGACTAACACTTCTACAACAAGAATCCAAGACTTTACTCGGATAAACCCTATAGAGTTTCATGGGTCTAAGTCAGAATAAGATCCACAAGAGTTTCTCGACAATATCTAAAAGGTAACAAACATTATGGGAGTCACTCAAGTCAAGAGTGCAGATTTGGCCGCCTATTAGTTGAAGGGAGTGGCCTACACTTTGTACCAGCACTAGAAGAAATCTTGTGGTATTAATGCATGTCCAGAAACTCTCTGAGAACCCTTCTCAGTTTCTACTCCATTTGGTGACCCAGTTATAGCTAGATGGGTATTCAGAAATTACCCTGTCATAGTCTCTCAGAAACTCACCTCAGCAGATCTTGTATAGTTAGAAATGGTAGACTTCGATATCATTTTAGGCATAGATTGGTTACATTCCTGTTATGCCTCAGTCGATTGTAGAACTAGGATTGTTCATTTTCAGTTTCCAGACGAACCAATCTTAGAATGGAAGGGTAGTAGCTTAGCGCCTATGGGTCGATTCATTTCTTACCTTAAGGCCAGAAAGATGATTTCCAAAGGGTATATATATCATCTAGTCCGGGTTAAGGATTCAAGCTCCGAAACCCCGACTCTTGAGTCAGTTCCTGTAGTAAATAAGTTCCCAGAAGTGTTTCCAGAAAATCTTCTCGGAGTTCCTCCCGAAAGGGAAATCGACTTTGGAATTGATCTCCTTCCAGATACCCAGCCTATTTCTATTCCTCCTTAAAGAATGGCTCCAGCTAAGCTTAAGGAATTGAAAGAGCAGTTTAAAGACCTTCTAGATAAGGGCTTCATCAGACCCAGTATTTCTCCATGGGGTGCACCAGTGTTGTTCATGAAAAAGAAAGATGGTTCTCTCAGAATGAGCATTGACTATCGGCAGTTGAACAAAGTCACAATCAAGAATAAGTACCCTATTTCCAGGATTGATGACTTGTTTGACCAACTTCAAGGTGCTAGTCATTTTTTGAAGATAGACCTCAGATCCAATTATCATCAGCTCAGAGTCAGAGATAGTGACATTCCGAAAACAACCTTCAGAACTCGGTATGGTCATTATGAATTTGGAGTTATGTAATTTAGACCAACCAATGCTCCTGCAGATTTCATGGATTTTATGAACAGAGTGTTCAAGCAGTATTTGGACTTGTTCGTTATCATCTTTATTGATGATATCCTCATTTACTCTAGGAATGAGGAAGAAGATGCGATTCATTTGAGAGTTGTTCTGCAAACTCTCAAAGATCACCAGTTGTTTGCTAAATTTAGTAAATGTGAGTTTTGGCTACAATCAGTTGCTTTACTTGGCCATATAGTATCTAGCGAAGGGATCCGAGTGGATTCTCAGAAAATAGAGGTAGTGAAACAATGGCCCAAACCTACCTCTCCTACAGATATCAGAAGTTTCTTGGGTTTAGCAGGTTATTACAGAAGGTTCGTGGAAGGATTTTCATCCATAGACTTTCCATTGACTAAGTTGACTCAGAAAAAGGTTAAGTTTCAGTGGTTAGATGATTATGAGAAAAGCTTCACAAAACTTAAAACTAGGTTGACTACAGCTCTGGTTTTGACTCTACCAGAGGGTTCAGACGGTTATGTTATATATTGTGATGCATCCAGAGTCGACCTAGGTTGTGTGTTGATACAGCGAGGTAAGGTTATTGCTTATGCTTCTAGACAGCTTAAGGTGCATGAGAAGAATTGTCTGACTCATGACCTCGAGCTTGCAGCAGTGGTGTTTGCACTTAACATTTGGAGACATTACTTGTATGGTGTTCACGTAGATGTTTTAATAAACCATAAAAGCCTTCAGTTTGTGTTCACCCAGAAAGAGTTGAATCTTCACCAGAGGAAATGGCTTGAGTTCCTCAAGGACTATGACATGAGTGTGCATTACCATCCTGGTAAGGACAATGTAGTAGCAGATGCCCTTAGCAGACTATCTATGGGTAGTGTAGCACATGTTGAGGAAGAAAGAAAAGAACTAGCAAAGGATGTTCACAGGCTTGCTCGCATAGGAGTTTGCCTTATGAGCATATCAGATGATGGTGTAATAGTTCACAATGGGTCAGAATCTTCATTGGTAGCGGAGGTTACGAAAAGGCAAGACAGTGATCCGATATTGCTTGAACTAAAGGGTGTAGTTCATCAGCAGAGAGTGGAGGTTTTCTCCCAAGGGGGAGATGGTGTGCTTCACTATCAGGGTCGATTATGTGTTTCTAAGGTGGGTGAGTTGAGACAACAGATTCTTGCATAAGCCCATAACTCCAGGTAATCTATTCATCCAGGCGCCACTAAGATGTACCGCGATCTGTGGGAAGTCTTTTGGAGGAATGGTATGAAAAAGGATATAGCGGATTTTGTGGATAAGTGCCCCAATTGTCAGCAATTGAAGGTAGAACATCAGAAACCAGGGGGTATGTCTCAAGAGATCAACATTCCTACTTGGAAGTGGGAAGTGATCAACATGGACTTCATTACAGGTTTACCTCATACTCGCAGACAGCATGACTCCATTTGGGTGATAGTTGATAGAGTCACTAAGTCTACGCGCTTTTTGGCTGTTAAGACTACACATTCGCGGAGGACTACGCCAAGCTTTACATTTATGAGATAGTCAGATTGCATGGGGTTCCTTTGTCTATCATCTCAGATAGAGGTCCTCAGTTTACCTCTCATTTCTGGAAGTCATTTCAGAAAGGTCTTGGTACTCAGGTTAATCTTAGCATAGCGTTTCATCCGTTGATGAATGGTCAGACATAGCATACCATTCCGACCTTAGAGGACATGCTGAGAGCTTGTGTGATCGACTTCAAGGGTAGTTGGGATGATCACCTTCCTCTTATAGAGTTCGCCTACAATAATAGCTACCATTCCAGCATTTAGATGGCCTTTATGAGGCATTGTATGGGCGTAGATGTAGATCTCCAGTTGGTTTGTTTGAAGTAGGTGAAGCAGCCTTGATAGGGACAAATTCGGTTCATGATGCTATGGAAAAAGTGCAGCTCATCAGAGATAGACTAAAGACAGCCCAGAGTCGCCAGAAGTCCTATGCAGATGTAAGGAGAAGGGACTTGGAGTTCCAAGTTGATGATTGGGTCTTCCTGAAAGTGTCACCTATGAAGGGGTGATGAGATTTGGCAAGAAAGGGAAGCTCAGTCCTAGGGATGTAGGCCCTTACAAGATCTTTAAAAGGGTTGGTAAAGTGGCTTACGAGTTAGAGTTTCCAGCAGAACTAGCAGCAGAACTAGCAGCAGTGCATCCGGTCTTTCACGTTTCGTTGTTGAAGAAGTGTGTGGGTGATTCAGCATCCATAGTACCTTAAGAGTGTGTGGTTGTGAAAGATAGTCTCACTTATGAGGATGTGCCAGTTGAGATTCTTGATCGTCAGGTTAGAAGGTTGAGAAACAAAGAAGTCGCTTCAGTTAAGGTTTTGTGGAGGAGTCAGTCCGTAGAGTGAGCTACTTGGGAACCAGAAGCAGCCATGAAGGCCAAGTATCCTCATCTCTTTCCTTCTATTTCAATTCCAGCTTGAGGTAATAGTTCCTCTTCAGTTTTTCAGTCATTCATGCGCAGATTCAGTCTTAGTATCATGTTCCTTCAGTTTGTACTTGCATTTTCAGCGTCTTTGCATGTCCTTGGAACTCGGTTCAGTCAGAAATCAGTTTCTAGAAATTTGTGGTAGGGTTTGCAGCTCTTTCCCTCCATCTTCAGCTAGTTTAGTCTTCATTCAAGGACGAATGTTCCCAAGAGGGAGATAATGTAACACCTGTATGCTAGAACTACCAAAAATGCAGATTTTAGAAGTTGCAGGTGCAACCCACAATTACCACCCACGGACCGTGAGGTGACCCACGGTCCGTCCTGGTGGTCCGTGGTTCACCACCTATATCCCCTCCCCAGACTCAGCCCAGAAAATCTTCTAAGGCATGACCCACGGCCGGACCCACGGACTGTGGTCTTGGTACGTGGATCGAGGCCTCAGAACATAGTCCCAGAACCCCATCGACTGTTGACCAGCACAGATCGTGGGTCAGTACACGGACCGTCGGTATGTTCCATCGGTGGCCCCGACAACTTTTAAGTCAGGGGTCGTTTGGTCTTTTCCCTATGTGTTGGACCACTAAACTACGTCGTTTAACCCCTAAAATATGTAGTTTTTTTTAGTTTAAGCCTAGTAACTTAGTCAGATCTTTCCCTAAGCGATTCATTCACTAAAAATTCATCAAACCTAGAACAAAAAAGGAGAAAAGAGGCGACCTAAATCTTTCTAAGAACGCAGCAAGTTTTCTTCAGTTCCTGCCCCGAAATTGAAAGATTTCTCCGTGAATTTCGTCACCAGGTATGTAGGATTTCACTAGTGGGTTCCTTTAACCCATTAGGTCCCTGTAATTCAGTCAGATTCTTGATTCCCTTCATATTATCTAGACCTAGGGTTTCTACAATATCAGCAGATCATTATGAATTAGTTACTTTAATGTTCCTAATCAGATTATCATGATTTTAGTATTGTTTTGCGTAGTTTCTTTCATAAACTCAGAACCCTAGCTATATAGTTCTTTTAGTTCATGAATTACACATGCTAGGTCAGTTATTTCAAATATACATGCCTCAAATTCGAATGTTTCATTATCAGTACATTAATGTTGCATTTTCAGTTAGCATGTCTGTACTATGAGCTATCCAGTATTACAGATATTCAGGCATAATGTGTTATTTACATAATCAGTTGGTAGTAGACTTAATACCGAGTTTGACTAGGGTCAGTCACCCTCATAGTCCCAGAACTACGTGCCCCCGTAGGTTGTAAGTCCCCTCTGTGGGCATCATTTTAGTGATCACGCCAGTCATGCCTCTATAATTCTGGCAGGGTATATTGGATCCTCTCGATTGGGCGTATACATCGGACTCCACATTTAGTTCATGTGGTTTTATGTCGGTTATTAGTAGCTCCCTCACAGTCAGATTCTATTGCATTGACCATGTTATCAGTTACAGTTAGATTTCAGTCTCAGCATGTTATAAACTTGGTCATTGCATTCAGTTATTTCATGTTGAGTATTCTTAGTAAAGTACCATGCTTATATCATATCATTGCTCAGTTATATGCTTTGTTCAGTTATGTTATTATTCAGCTATAGTCTATCCTGCATGCTCAGTACTTTTCAAGTGCTGACGCATACTCTGCGGTACATCTTCTCATGATGTAGGTTCAGGTTCTCAGCTTCCAGATCACGCATAGATTGGTTTCCGATCTCCAGCTCAACAGTATTAGTGGTGAGTCCTTATTCCCAGATGACGACAAACATGTTTCTTTCGCTTTTAGTCTTAGTTTCAGTTTTTGCAAGATTTAGCTAGGGCATATCCCAACATTTCTAGTCAGTTAGAGGCTTTATTTCAGACATAGTTAGAATCAGCTTTAGCATTTGAGTTTGACCTTTCAGTTGTTGTTAAACTCTATGTTTTATATATTCATATAGTTTATGGGTATTCCCCATCACTTCAGTTTATCTTATGATGTAGCTTCCGCACAGTATTTCTTTACTTCAGTTTATTTAGTATGCTTAGAATATGCCAGCTTACGGTTAGCTTGGGGTCACTCGTGATCCTAGGTCCTGTGTTCGCGTCCTGGGGGTAGCTTCGAGGCGTGACAGTATCTCTTATCTTAAAGATGCCCACAAGATATATTTATGAATTGTGAAATAAAATTCCAATAAATTATGGAAATGCTTAATGATGTTGGGTATATTTACACTCCTTTTTGCCAAGCTTTTCCCATGTTTATACTTTGTTTCAATGATATTCAAGCTTAATACTCTTAATTTGCACGCATTTACATGTTTTGTAACTTACGTAAGGTGTTTTGTGCATTATAGGTGCAAAGATAAAGAATTTAACTAAGTATGGAGACAACCCAGAAAGACCTCACCGAGCCAAGCCCAAAGTGAGGCCCATAGGCTCACGACGCTAGTCCTAACACGAGTGGGGCTCAAAATTCACCCCCCTCTGAAGTTTTGCACCCTGCAGGTGCATTCCCATGGCGAGTAGAAGAGGCTTGCGGCCCCAAGGCTAAGGTGAAACGCATTGCCTCACGCCGTGAGGTGCATCAGACATGGACAATGGAATTTTCCTATTCCGATTTGGTGGGCCCTTTTAGGTGTTTTAAATAATATAAATACTCATACATAGTCATTTTTAGTAGTAGACGACTATTGTAGAAGCACAGAGAAAGAGCGAAGAAAAAATTCTCTTAGGGTAAACTCTTTATCTCTTTACTTATCATTAATTCTTGTTTGTTACATGAATTATAACTTTTGTAATCAGATTTGAGTGGCTAAAAGCCCTCTTTCTAGGGTTATGGCCATAGTATGAACTTCGTCTTGTAATATATAGTTGTTATTGCGATTTTCTACCATATACTTTGTTCTCTCAATCTATACTTACTATTATGTTTATTTGCAACCGATAGGATAAATGGATAATCTCTAATGGAACTAGAGAGAGGAAAGTTAGAGATAGAATTAGATTAAGGGGAGTAGGATGCGTTCTGTGGAATGGATTTAAAGCTAGGATAGTTTGTCTTAATTGGCTCCCATACATGAGATATAAATGCATTCAAATTAGTTATGGCCATCATCACTTAAAAATATAGGTCATAGGGGTGAGGCTAATCTGGGTAGACGGTTAAAGGCTCGGGAGACCATGATTATAATATCAACCTTGTGAGTTAGTGAAATGATAGAAATTAGCATAGCAATTGTATATAAATATGAAGAGATTACGCAAGTGCCATAGCCCTATGTATTATCTTCTCTATGAACAACCTCTATGATATCAATCTTATTTACCTGTCTTGTTTTAGTTATAATAAGTAGTGTACTATAAACAAACCAATCAAACTATCTGAATTGGACAACACTTGTTAATACAAATATAATGGAATAAATCAACTACTTGTCAGCGATTTAGTCCCCATGGAATCGATACACCCGATTGTTTATGTAGAGAATAGCAGAAGAAAAGTATAATCAGGAAGACCTTCTGCTAGCCCAAGATCGTTAATTAAGATCGAAATATTCAACAAAAGAAGAGGAAGCTAGAAAGGAGAACTTGTTTATGGAAGAAGAATCTTGAATTGTCTTAGTTTTGGGTTGTTCATGGGGTTTTGGGGTTGTATACAAATGATTGTAGAGCCCATCCTTGAATCGACGTCACAAATAGAATATAGTCAAGCTTCAAACCAAGAATGATTATTCGTCTCATTCTTGCTTCATAAAAATCCTCATATGGATTCAATATGCATATCTCAGAACATAAGTTCTTAATCTTTAAAAAATATGCTCAGCGATAGAAAGATTACCTTGAGTGGTGTTAGCCAATTCATTCTCCAATATCTGCAGTTGAGCTTCATTCTTTTTTTTGAACAAACGATCAAGGGTCCTCTATATTTCATGAGATGATTTACACCTTATAATATGATCAAATAAACTAGAGGAGATTATCCTCTTCAGAATGAACTCCACCTTCGCATTAATCTGCTTCCACTTCTTGTACGCACTGCTATTTTTTGGTCCGTCAGCAGGAGGACTTGTGTTACTCCCATTCACAACATCCCACAAATCCTCACCCACAAGGTATGATTCAATACATGTCTTTCATACCTTGTAATTGTACTGATTCAACAACTCCATCCCCAGTCCATTAACACGACCGTTAAAATCCATCTACACAAACTAGTTGAATCTACTAGCAACCCGATCTTGAAATAACACTTACAAGCCAATCTACGGATATGGCTTTGATAACATGTAGAGAATAGAAGAAGAAAAATATAATCAGGAAGACCTTCTGCTAGCCTAATATCGTTAATTAAGATCGGAAGATTCAACTAAAGAAGAGGAAGCTAGATAGGAGAACTTGTTTATGGAAGAAGAGTCTTGAATTGTCTTTGTTTTGGGTTGTTCTTGGGATTTTGGGGTTGTATACAAATGAAAATAGCCACCCCTATTTATACTTATGTGGGGATGGTTCTAGATGTTACAAGCTCTAGACTATTCTATCATTTACTACAAAAATATTTTCTCTAGAATATCTAGGAGAAAGTTCTAGTGAACTTATCTTCTAGCAATTTCTCTAGAATATCTAGATATTTCTTTAAGATAATTATTCTAGGTACTACACAACACCATTCTAGAAACTATATTAGAAAAATCTACAATATACCAAGAATCAACTTTATCATTTTTCACACTTCCCTTTAAAGTGATTTTTTGGAAACTACCCCACACTTGTTGTGGCAGAACTCAAACAAAGCTCTGAGCTACGTCTTGGTGAAAATCTCAACAGTTTATTTTTGACTCTTCTTGCTTCTTCAGATGATAAAGATTCTTCATCGTTAGTTAATCCATGTAGATTATCTCCTTGTTTAGTTCTCAGACTCCTCTTTTCTCTGAACTTCTCGACAATTATATCCAGAGAAACACTATCAATTTCATGTGAAGTCTCAACACCAATATATCCACTGCCATATTCTCATATCATCTCCTCGGTAGTTTTTTGGCAGCTTTAGAGCTTTCTAAAATCATATTGTTTGCCTCCAAGACTTCAATATCAACTTCTTCATCTATTTGGTCATCACTTTCTCCATTTGTTTCCAATGTTTGATCTAAGTAAGTTACTGACCTCGATATGACAGATGATTGACTAGAGACTTCAACCTCCAATACATGTCCCTCAATGCTTTCTCCATGAAGGTCACCATCGGCATACATACTTTTAAACACTGCATATTCAGGAGTAACTTCTTTGATTTCTTCGATAGAAGCTACCATATAACCAGTATGAACATATTCAAGAGTTTCTTTCTTCATATTTATGACATCGATGTCTTTCTTTTCCACGTGGTCGACTGTATAATATTCTAAATCCTCAATCCAGCCTTTTTCAGCATTGATGGAAATCATGGCATCTATTGATAGAGCCTTAGCCACTAAACACTGTTCCCACTCTTCTTCTTCTTCAGCAACTTGTTGAGCCATATTGCTCTCCTTGGATCGACAATATTTTTTTATGTGTCCTACATTACCACATCGATAGCATCTGGGAGGCTTCATACCATAATAGTTAGAACACTTTTCCGTCTCTCTAGGAGGCTTCATACCAATTTAAAGTTCCTATTGTTTGCTACAAGAGCATCTTCTTCTCCTTCTTTGACAAATACACTAGCCAACTTCTTGGCTAGTAGTTCCTGTGACGACAACAAATTTTCAAACTCCTCCAAGGATGGTTGTTGAGCCCCTCATTGAATCGACGTAACAAATATAATATATTAAGGCTTCAAACCATGAATGACTATTTGTCCCATTCGTGCTTCAGAAATAGCCTCCTCTGGATTCAATAAGCATATCTCAGAACATAAGTTCTTAATCTTTAAAAAATATACTCAATGACATAAAGATTACCTTGAGTGGTGTTAGCCAATTCATTCTTCAATATCTGCAGTCGAGATTCATTCTTCTTTATGAAAAAACGATCGAGGGTCCTCCATATTTCATGAGATGATTTACACCTAATAATATGATCAAATAAACTGGGTGAGATTGTCCTCTTCAGAATGAACTCCACCTTCGCATTAATCTGCTTCCACTTCTTGTACGCACTGCTATTTTTTGGTCCGTCAGCAGGAGGACTTGTGTTACTC